>CM066343.1:165361421-165516421 GCA_033807585.1 Hydrophis major
GGCTGGTTGTAAATTGAAGGCTGCTTGTATCAGGGGTGAAATTTCACCACCTCGGAGGATTTGAATCGGTATAAAATCGCCACTGGGTGCTGTTGTGTCCGTTCGGCAAGGAGACCAGGAGGCAGTGACTGTGGTTTCAGCTCTTTATTAGGCCCCCGGAACCGATCTGGCTCCAAGGGAAAACTTGCGGCTTTTATATTCTCAAGCTGCGGCGGCCGCAACCAATGGCACCACTTTGAATCTCCCGCGATTCGTATCCGCCAATCGCGGGAGATTCTCAGCGGGCCAATCACCGCGGCTCGCTAAACCAATCAGATCACCCCGCGCTTTGACCAATCAAAACGCGGGGTTTCAAGAATGCAAATGAAGGTACAGAACACCCCTCCCCTCTTGGTTTGGTCCTATGTAACGTAGTCCCGTAAGTAGGCGGGGCTCCGCACTTGCCTACTGGACCTGCGCAGGTCAGTCGTTGGTTGGCTCCTGGCCAGTTCGGTCGGGTTCTCTGTGTCTCTCGGCCTCATCGATGGAACCGCCTGGTAGGCCTTGCCGGGCCGTTTGTCGCAGCTCCCTCCCGGTCTACCCGGGCTAGTTGAGCTGCGGTTCTTGCCACTCCCGCCCGGTCTTTCTGGGCTGGTCGAGCTGGCCTGGCTGCTTCTCCCTGGTGAGGCCTCGAGCTGGCTGCTTGCTGGTGAGTATGGTTGGTTTTCTTCTGGGTTTTGGTTCCCGGGGTATTCCCTCCCCTCTTGGCTTGTGTTAAGGGGATTTTCTGTGTCTGGTTGCGTGTCGGTTGTGTTTCTTGGGGCCGTTCTCGATCTTATTTGATCGATGTGGCGTTTCCACACTCGTCCGTCGGTTGTTTGCAGCCGGTACAAGTGGGGATCTGTCAGTTGGGTTATGGTTGCTGGCACCCATAGTGGGTCTCCGGTTAGGTTTTTTGCGTAGACGGCATCGCCTGGTGCAAAAGACCGGTGCTTGCTGGAGGAGTTTGGGGGGTTTTCCAGGTTGCATGTGGGGTGCAGTCTGTCGAGTGGGGACCTTATTTTCCTCCCCATCAGTAGCTCTGCCGGGCTTTTGTTCGTTGTTGTGTTCGGGGTTATATGTTGGATAAAAAGCATTTTATTTATTTTATCTTGGATTTCCCCGTGTTCGATTTTCTGGATGGTTTTTTTCGTGAATTGAACCATCCGTTCGACCCTTCTGTTCGCCGCCAGATGCGCCGGAGCTGTCAGTGCATGTCGTATGCCCTGTTCCGCTAGGAATTTTTCAAATTCCAGCGAGGTGAATTGGGGCCCGTTGTCCGACACGATGACATCCGGGAGGCTGTGGGTTGCGAATAGTTTGCAAAGTTCCTTGGTTACAGCCTCTGTGGTGGTGGTTTTCATGTTGCTTACCTCCAGCCAGTTGGAGTAAGCATCTATGGTTACTAGGAATGTATGTCCCTTGGTGGTCCTGGCAAAGTCTTTGTTGACCCTAGACCAGGGTCCCTTGGGGGTTTCCCATTCCAGGATCGGTGCCGCGGGAGAGCTCAGTCTGGTTTCTTGGCAGCGTTGACAACTTGCCACCCAGGCCTCGATTTGCTTATCCATCCCTGGCCACCAAGCTTCTGGCCAGGGCTTTCGTTCTAACTATGCCCAGGTGCCCCTCGTGTAACAACCCCAATACCTTCCCTTGCAGTTTTTCCGGGATAACCACCCTATCCTCCCACAGTACACACCCTTTTTGCAGCGAAAGTTCCGTTTGCCGGTTCCAGAATGTTTTGAATGCTTCATCGTTGTCCTTTTCCGGCCACCCTTTCTCTACCCAATGTAACACCTGCGCCAGACGTTTGTCTTTATTGGTTTTTCGGGCAATGTCTGACGTGGTTATGGGTAGATCGGGCAGAGTCTCTATGCTGAGGGTGCTCGTTGTGGGTGCTGGGTCGGAGTCTAGGTCGGGTAGCGGTGAGCGGCTCAAAGCGTCTGCATGTGTAATAGTCTTACCGGGTCGGTGTGTGAGCCGGTAGCTGTAGGCGGCAAGGAATTCGGACCACCTTGTCATCCTGGGAGATAAAATGTTCAGGGTGGCCCGGTTTCCTGCCAGGATGCCCAGCAACGGCTTGTGGTCCGTGATGATTGTGAAGGTGCGGCCGTAGAGGTACTCGTGGAACCTCTTCACTGCTGCGACGATGGCTAGGGCCTCCTTGTCCAGCTGGCTATAGTTCCGCTCCGGTTTGGTGAGTGTCCTGGAGAAGAAGGCGATGGGCGCTTCTCTTCCATCCGGAATTGTGTGGCTGAGGACGGCGCCGACGCCGAAGGGTGAGGCGTCGCATGTGACGGCGAGTGGTAGGGTCTCATTGTATTGGATGAGGACGGCATCCGAGGTGAGCAGGTCCTTGGTTCTCCTGAAGGCGGCTTCCTCGCGTTTTCCCCAAGTCCAGAAAGCCACCTTGTCCAAGAGCCTATGCAAAGGCTCCGCCGTGGTCGCCTTCTGGGGCAGGAAAACATTGTAAAAATTAAGCAGTCCCAGAAATGCCTGCAGTTCTGTTTTAGTCCTGGGTGTGGGAGCCTCCTTAATGGCTCTGATTTTAGTTTCAGTGGGGTGGATGCTGTGCTGGTCTAAGAGGTATCCCAGGAACTCAACCCGCTCTGTGTAAAGTTGGCACTTTTCCCTCTTCACTTTTAGCCCGGTTTCCTTGAATTTGGTTAACATCTCCCTTAGCCGACCCTCTAGTTCTCGCTGGTTGGTTGCTGATACCAGCACATCGTCGAAGTAGGGCACCACCCCCTTGATGCCCTGCAAGAGTCTCTCCATGAGGCTCTGAAAAATTCCAGGCGCCACGCTGACTCCAAACTGGAGTCGGTTACATCAGAAAGCTCCCCGGTGGGTGACTATGGTTTGCGTCTCTGTGGTTTCTGCGTCGACCGGCAGCTGTTGGTATGCTTGGGCCAGGTCGAGCTTCGCAAAAACCTTGCCTCCCCCCAGTGAGTGTAGAAGGTGCTGCACTACTGGGACGGGATAGGCGCTTTGTTGCAAGGCGCAATTTAGGGTGGCCTTATAGTCCCCGTAGATTCTCACCGACCCATTGGGCTTGACTGGGGTGACTATTGGGGTCTCCCACCGGGCATGATCAATTGGTTGTAGGACCCCTTGCTTGACGAGCTTGTCAATTTGCTCGTCAATTTTTGGCCGGAGTGCAAAAGGTACCCACCGTGGTTTTAGGCATCTCGGGGGAATGTTAGGGTCTAGGCCGAAGGAGATGGGGGGCCCTCGGTACTTGCCTAGGGTGCCGTCAAACACTTCCTGGAAGTCCCGTGCCAGTTGCTGCTCCCAATTGGCCTCGGCGATGTGGTTGATGCCCGTGACTTCAATGCCGAGCGGCGCGAACCATTGCAGTCCCAAAAGGCTGGGCCAGTCTCGGTCCACGATTGTTAGGGGAAGCTTTGCCGTGCGGCCCTTAAATGTTACTTCGAATTGTCCGGTTCCGACTACTGGGATGTGGTTTCCCTGGTAGTCTTTGATGATTAGTCTCTGGTTCTCCAGTCCCTTCTTGTGGATGGTAGGCACCAAGCGTTTGATTTCTTGCCAGGCGACCATGGAGAGGAAGGTCCCGGAATCCACCTCCATCCTGCATGGCTTGCCTTCGATGCCTACCTCCACGTAGACTTTTCGGGCGTCGGTGGTTGATGCATGGCCAATGATGACTGTCTGGTGGGTTTCCTCCTTCCGCCGGGTCTCTCTGCCTCGTTGGGTTCGCCCGCTCCGGTCCCATTGGCTGTCGGCTGGACGATCTCTGCCTCTGGGGGATGTGCTGTCCCATCTCCGCTTGCTGTGGTCCCGCCGTCTGGGGCTGTAGGCTTTCTTTAGTCGGCAGATGTGGGCGATGTGGCCCTTTTTGTTGCAATTCCGGCAGACTGCGTCGAAGAAATGGCACTCCGATCTCGGGTGGTTGCCTCTGCAACCGGCACACGCAGTCCCCGACTTACGACCCCGCCGATTGCGCTGGTTGCGTCCCGCCTGAAGCCGGTGGATTTCCTCCTCCTCGTCCGAGGTGTTGGAGGCGGAGTGGAATTTGCCATGGTGGGTGGTGGTCTCACGGTGACTTGCTTCCGGTTGGGCCTCGGTCGCCCGTCCTGAGTCAGTGGTCACGGTGCGGTCCCCATCGTCCGATCTCCGCATGTGGTTCGCCAACTTCCGGGTAGCCTTGGCTGCGGTGGCTTCAGCAATGGCGTCGGCGAGGGTGATGTCGCCTTTGGCCATCAGTCAGCTCTGGAAGACTGGATCCCGAAGTCCAAGCACGACTTGGTCCCATAGGGCCTCATCCATGTTGGAGAATCCGCACATGCCTCCTAGGTTCCGCAACTCGGCAACAAAGTCGCTGATGTTTTCGCCCGGTCTCTGGTCCCGCTGGTAGAAGTCGTGCCGCCTGATGAGGGTGGGCATGGCGGGGGCGTAGTGGTTGCGGAGCAAGGGCTCGAGGTTGTCCCAATCCATCGCTTTGACGTTGGCAGGTTTCGTGAGGGCTTTCGCCATCTTGAACACTGCGGGCCCACAGTGTGTCAGGAAAACGGCTCGTTTTATTGGCCCGGTGGCGTCCTTCATGTTGCTGCATTCGAGGAACATGAGGAATCTGTCCGTGTAGGATTCCCAGTCCTCGCTAGCAGGGTTGAAGGGCGTGGGCGGAGCGATGCTGGCCATCTCGTCGGTCTTGCTTCCGGCGGACACGTGCTCGATGGGGTTCAGCCTTGGGATCCCACCTTCATCGCCAGTGTTGTATCCGTTTGGCAAGGAGACCAGGAGGCAGTGACTGTGGTTTCAGCTCTTTATTAGGCCCCCGGAACCGATCTGGCTCCAAGGGAAAACTTGCGGCTTTTTATTCTCAAGCCGCCGTGGCTGCGGCCAATCGCACCACTTTGAATTTCCTGCGATTTGTATCCGCCAATCACGGGAGATTCTCAGCGGGCCAATCAGCGTGGCTCGCTAAACCAATCAGATCACCCCGCGCTTTGACCAATCAAAATGCGGGGTTTCAAGAATGCAAATGAAGGTACAGAACAGGTGCTATTACTATTATACCACGTATGTCAAGCCACACCTATAGCCATGCCCACAGAGCCAGTAGGGAAAAAATTTGAATTTCACCCTCAGCCTGTATGTAGGGTATTTTTTTTGTTGTTGTTCTAATCAGAACTTACAGAAACTGACACATCTTTTCCATGAAAATTTCCTTCAAATTTGTGGGTTATTTTTAAAAAGAAAAATCAAATGACAAAGCTTCTCCTACAGTACTTTAATTATACAACTTTCCATCCTGTTTCTTTTGCATATGATTTGCATATTCCATCTTCCCCCCTGAAGAGGTCTGCTCTCCTCCCATCCATCTTTTGGGTTGTTGTATTGATGCATTTTCATGACATTCTTTTTCATTGTTTATTTTATTCTTCTATTATTTTACCTCTGTGTTCACTCCTTTCATTTTCTTCTGTCTTATTATTGCCCCAATAAACAGCAAGTAAATTTAACAAATAAATAGATAACATTCCTCCAGAGGACAAGCTGTGTCTTTAACTGCAGAACCATTGTCCCTGTCCACTTTAATATATAATATACTTTAATATAAGGCTTTAATATAATTTATATTATAATAATCAATATTATAAATTTATCTCTCTATATAAATATCTATATCTATCTGTCTAATACACACACACATACACACATATCTCCTTAAAAATTTTAGATAGAAATTATGTTATACAGAATCCTGCAAATCTAAAAGCAAAAACTTCTCTTAATTGCTTGATCCATTAGGGCAGGGGTATCCAACCTTGGCAACTTTAAGATTTGTGGACTTCAACTCCTAGAATTCCTCAGCCAGCTTTGCTCTTCCTTATGCTTGTTTATGTCTAGCTACATCTGCAACTTTATAATTTTACTTCCTTTACACCATTTTGCCTAGAGTATTTGAAAGGATTGTTATGATCTCATTTTTCATTTTGTTTTTAAGTAATGTTTGCTTTTATTTCATTCTTGTGAGATTGGTCTCTCTTCCCAACCACTCAATTCAACCCAATGGTGGGATTCAAATTTTTTTTTACTACCGGTTCCATAGGAGTGGCTTGGTAGGTGTGACAGGGGAAGGATACTGTAAAATACTCAAAATTTCCACTCCAGTTTTCCAGAACTGGAACTCCGATTCTGCAAAGCTGGCTGAGGAATTCTGGGAGTTGAAGTCCACAAGTCTTTAAGTTGCCAAGGTTAGACACCCCTGCGTTAGGGCACGTCCTTCTTTGTTTGTTGAAAACATTTATGTAAGATATTTATATAGATGCCCATTTTATAAAAACTCTGGGTGCAATCGTAGTTTTTATAATCCGATTGTTAAGCCACCTGGGGTTCCTATTCCTTGTCTGATTGTTCTTTAGGCAGCATCTCTTCCCCTGGATTGAACCAAACCAATTGGAAATTTGAGGATTCAGTAGCCTCACACCTCAGTGGATTTATTCCACACCCTGCAAGTTCATTTGTAGCCTTCCACTTGAGGATGTACTGAGACAGGAACAAAGTAATTGCCTTCTAAACTGTGTCACAAGAACTTTTCGGAGTGAGTCATGCCCTAGTTCACATCCTGGGCTGTGCCACGACCTCTCGAGTAAGGTAACCAATGAGGCAGCAGCCCACAAAGGAGAATTTTAGAATTTGCAAGGGTTATCAGAAGTCATCTAGTCTGACCCTCTTGCTCAAGGGCTGGTCTTCTAACCTGTGAACTTGAACATAACTATATCACAAGAGAGACTTTTTCACAGAGACATTCCCCCTAATGTCTAATCTGTATAGTATTTATTCTCTTGTACAATAGATCTATAGATCACCCTCAATTTATAACAGTTCGTTTATCTCAAAGTTACAACTGCACTGAAAAAAGTGACTTTTAACCATTTTTCACACATATGACCATTGCAGCATCTCCATGGTACGTGATCAAAATTTAGACACTTGGCAACTGATTCATATTTATGACTGTTGCAATGTCCTGGGGTCATGTGATCTCCTTTTGCGACCTTCTGACAAGCAAAGTCAACGGGGAAGCCAGATTTCACTTTAGTCATGTCACTAACTTAACAAATCCAGTGATTCACTTAACAACTGTGGCATGAAAGGTTGAAAAATGTGGCAAAACTCACATGACAACCATCTCGCCTAGCAATAGACATTTTGGACTCAATTGTGGTCATAAGCTGAGGACTACCTGTAGTCTTTTTTTTTAATTTATTTCTGGAGTTAACTATTTTCCAACTAAAGGACTACAAGGATCAGAAAGTTCCTGTTAAAGAAAATATTCGCCTAAAATCCACTTCTGATCTCTTAACTGCTGACATATACAGAATAGCTTTTAATCTTCTCACTTGTCACGATGACAAAAGGTTGTGCACGTTATCTATTGATCTCTGGTGATAAATTCTTAAGGAGCAAAGACTGGCACACATTTATATACACGCAGTTCTTTATTTACCTGTAATGAAAGACTGAAATTGAAAGAATCTTCTTAGGACCTTTTTTAGTTGGCAAGAAAGGTTAGAAGTCACCAGGACATGATGTTTCACTTTATGACCACACCATTTTTCTCATCCCAATTGTGATTGTAAGTCAAGGATTACAGATAGTCCTTGAGCTACAACCATTCATTTAGCAACCATTAACCGTTAAACCAGCACTGAAAAAAAATGCCTTATAATTGATCCTCATTCTTACAACCATTGCAGTCATAAGTCCCACAGTCCCACAATCAAAATCTAGGCACTTGACAACTGGCATGTATTTACAACAATGCAGTGCCCTCGGGTCCTGTGATCACCTTTCACAACCTTCCCAACTGGCTTCCAACAAGTGACATCCATAGGCTAAGCCAGATTCACTCAACAACTCCAGTGATTCATTTAACAACTGCAGTGACTCTCTTAACAATTTTAGCAAAAACTGACATAAAATTGGGTGTGACTCACTTAACAATCAATGGAAATTCTGGACCTAATTGTCATAAATCAAGGAGGACCTGTATCCGTGATTATAATTATAAGCCTCCATCTTCACATTAACTTCTCTCTGCTTTCTCCCTTTTTTATGTCACTGATGACTAGACATTGAGTTTTTCTGAAATGTCTGAAATGACTACTTTTATTTAATAACTCTTGGTTCCTCGCCAGTTTGAAGAAACAACTGCAGAACATGTTATGTGACTTTATGTGAATAATTATCCTAGTACAGTATATAGTATAGTAGGAGAGCCTCGGTGGTGCAGTGGTTAGAATGCTGTACTGCAGGCCAACTATAGGCTGCTTGCAATTTGGCAGTTCAAATCCCACCAGGCTTAAGGTTGACTTAGCCTTCCATCCTTCTGAGATGGATAAAATGAGGAGCCAGATTGTTGGGGGCAATAGGCTGACTCTGTAAACCACTTAGGGCTGGAAAGCAGTATTTAAGTCTAAGTGCCATTGCTATATAACCCCCTACTCTACAATCACATTGTCTTGTTAGATCTGATATTGCAGTAATAATGTTTTCTATTAGACATTATAGTTTGCTAAAGCTTCCAGGTTAACCATTTAAATTAATATGAAAGGTTTCTGTCTTTTTATCAAAAGACTCTTTAATAAAATGCTTCAGCATATCAAAGAAATAAAATTGCAGAGAACAGTTTGGAAGAAGAGAAGAAAAGAGGGACCTGTTGATGATGTTTTGGTTCCCAGCATAAATAATAAGGTAAAACTATGAGTGAATTTACATTTCTCCTTTCGGCCCAGAACAGTTTACCATAATGTATAAATTTTAGGAATAAATAAATATAGAACGCTAATCAACACATCACACATACTCCCCATAAAACGGCAACTTAAAATAAAGGGAATTTTAAAGATAGATGAGAGAGAGAGAGAAAGAGATGATAGATAGATAGATAGATAGATAGATAGATAGATAGATAGATAACCCAGATACCAATTTATTATCAATAGTTTTTTTCCCCATCTTTCCTTCTGGAGTTTAAGCCAGTCAGCAACAGAGATTTGGGTTTAGTTGGGTTCATAAGTTGAGGACTACCTGAACTATAACTGAGTCCTTCTACCTTTCTGCTGATCATTTTTTTCCCTCCCACTTTTCCCAGTGCTATAAACTTCTGAAGGAGATGGGTCCTTGCTTAATGTGGTTATAATTCAAATCTGTGCCTTAAGCAAAAAATTTAGATTTCTCAATGACTCATTAATTTTTCTTGGCTTTTCATAGTAGTGTTAATGTACAGAATCATGCAAAGAGGAAGAGAAATTCCTAGCTCCATTTATAATGGGCTCATTAAGGTTGAGTGTCAAGGAATATAGGTAGTCCTCAACTTACAACCATTTGTTTAATGAGTGTTCAAAGTTACAACATAACTAAAAAAAGTGACATGCCATTTTCCACACTTAGGATTTTTATAGCATTCCTATGATCATATAATCAAAATTTGGACACTTGGAAACTGGTTCATATTTATGATGGTTGCAGTATCCCGGGGTCATGTGAACTGCTTTTGCGACCTTCTGATAAGCAAAGTCAGTGAGGAAACTGGATTCACTTAACAACCGTTTGATTAACAGCTGCAGTCATTCATGTAACAACTGTGTGGCACGAAAGTTCATAAAATGGGACAAACTCACTTAACGAATGTTTCACTAGCAGCAGAAATTTTGGGCTCAATTGTGGTCATAGGTCAAGGACTACCTATATTTTTCTTAGCTTTTCCCCAGAATCGTACACATGTGTTTAGAAATAAAGGGAAGTATTGTGACCTTTTGTTTATTTAAAACATTGATTATTGTTGTTCTGAAAACTCCTGCAATTCTTTCTCTGAGGTCGGAAATGGAGCAAGATCCCCTAATATTCCTTTTCACGAGCAGTTCTTCCCAGGATGCCCTTCTTTAAGCGACATTGGCTATAGGTCATAAAACAACATTTGGGACAACCATTGACCCACAAATATTGTTCAGGGCCAGTAGCATAGGTCAGCACAGTTAAGCAGCTGTGGGGTATAACTTAAGCCTGGCTCCTAACCAGCTATTATTGAAAAGCAAAACTACTGTAACTCAGTCTAAACAACAATTTTCTCTGATCTATACCTCTCTACTTGTCCTACCAAGTCAGATAGGGTGGCTATTCTCCTAGTCCCATCTGATAGGTACTAGAAAATGTGGCCCCTGCCTTATGCAACACTCTGTCCCCTGAAGATTGGCAAGGCTGCACTTTCTTAGCCTCCCATAAAGCTTTGAAGACCTGTTTTTTTCCCTCAAGGGAGAAGATTAGATGACTGCACATCAGAAGTTTGACCCATTGCCAGGTTTTTTGTTTTTAATATTTTAATGTGTTTAGTTTATAGTGTTAATATGGTTCTGCATGTTGTTTTAACTTGTGACTGGGAACCTCCCAGTGTTGTCTAGAAGATGGATGGCTATATAAACGTTTTAATGAATGAATTAAAGACAACCTGGAGTAACAGTGTAATAGTGAGACAAAGGATTTAAAGACTTGTAGCTAAATTTCACTAATCTCTCTCCAGACTTCTATCTTTGCTTCCATACAGTACAGGTTGTCCTCAACTTGCAATCATTTGTTTAGTGATCATTCAAAATTACAAAGACACTGAAAAAAGTGATTGTTTTTCACACTTATGACTATTGCAGCATCTCATGGTTACATGATTAAAATCCAGGCACTTGGCAAGTGATTTATCACAGTTGCAGCGTGCTGGAATCGTGGGATCACCTTTTGCAACGTTTCAACAAGCAAAGTTATTGGGAAAGCCAGATTCGCTTAATGATTGTTATTAACTTAGTAACACTAGCAATTTACTTAACAATTGTGGCAAGACAAGTCATAAAATGAGGGAAACTCACTTAACAACTATCTTAACTTCAGAAATTTTGGGTTCAATTCTTGCGATGGTAAGTCGAGAACTATATTATCTATCTGACACATGCTGCAAATCATTCAGGCGGTCAGCCAATAGCATGGCATTACAGATAATTCTTGACACAACCACAAATGAGCTCAAAGTTTCTGTTGTTAAATGAGATATTTATTAAATGAGTCTTGCCCCCATTTTATGACCTTTATTGCTACGGTTGTTAAGTGAATCAATGCAGTTGTTAAGTTCGTAACACAGTTATTAAGTGAATCTGGCTTCCTCATTGACTTTGCTTTTCAGAAGGTCACAAATGTTACCATGTGACCCTATTTATTCAGAACTTAGGGTAATTTAAGAATATTTTCTAATACTTTTCTATGGAGGATTCATATTTGCTTTCTTGCCACAATTAAGGATTTGATCAAAGCTCAAAATTGTTTATCACCCATGAATCCCTCATTAATTCTTTCTGGTTTTGATTTCAATCATGCCACAAAATAATATTGTTCCCATCTAATGAGGATGTTACAAGTAAACAAGCCTCGGTGGCGCAGTGGTTAGAGTGCAGTACTGCAGGCCACTTCTGTTGACTGCCAGCTGTCTGCAATTTGGCAGTTCAAATTCTGCCAGGCTCAAGGTTGACTCAGCCTTCCATCCTTCTGAGGTGGGTAAAATGAGGAGCCAGATTGTTGGGGGCAAGAGGCTGACTCTGTAAACCGCTTCGAGAGGGCTGGAAAGCACTGTGAAGTGGTATATAAGTCTTAGTGCTTTGCTACAAGTAGTCCTTTGCTAAAAGTTTGCATACATTTTGATTACTATATCATAAGTATAGCCAAAATCCAGTTTCACCCCAATTTCAAGGCATCAAAATAATTACAACTAGGGAATTGAAGCCCTGCACTGTTTTTACTAAGCACCATGATGCATGTAAAAATGCATGATTCTGATCACTTTGTGGTAGCCATATTGGCTTTTATGATTCCATCTTGAAGATGCTGAAGAAGAGAAGACCCCAACGTGATGGACAAGAGCACAAGGGTATAAAATGTCTAATTTAAGATTGAAGTTCTAAAGCCATTGGTATTTCCTGAAAATCTGAGCACATATAGTCCCCAACTTGCAACCACTTGTTTAGTGACCATTTGACATTACAACGGCACTGAAAAAAGTGACATGACCATTTTTCACACTTGTGACTATTACATCATCCTAAGGTCATGTGATCAACATTCAGCGCTTGGCAACTGACATGTATTTATGATGGTTGCAGTGTCTCAAGGTCATGTGATCATCATTTGTAACCTTCTAAGCTAGCTTCCAACAAGCAAAGCCAGAATCACTTAATGACCACATGATTTGCTTAACAACTGCAGTGATTTGCTTAGCAACTGTTGCAAGTTGTAAAACAGGGCAAAACTCACTTAATAACTGCCATACTTAACAATAGAAATTTTGGGCTCTGAAGTCGAGGACTACCTGTATCAGGATCTCCAAAAGCTATTATGTAGTTTTCAGGCTCCATGATCAAGGCTTGGAAATAAACCACAGATATCTAGACATTTCCCAGCTTAGCCTGGCTCCTTGGATTGACTTGGCAATTGGCAAAAAGGGATAGGCTAGATTAGAATATTTTCTTCAGGCAAGAGTGAAGCCATAGCCAACTGAGGATTGCCTACTGCCAGTGAGAAAATGTAAATCACTGTAACAGCCTTGAAGGATTATCCTCTTGGCTAATTCTTCCCATTCTTGCCAATGAAGAAATCTTTGGTATGGTCTTAATGGCCAGAGTATCAGTTACAGGAACTGGGAATGTCCCATCCAATGACTTTGAATATGGCATCCAGTTTTGGTCACCACAATATAAAAAAGATGTTGAGACTCCAGAAAGAGTGCAGAAAAGAGCACTCACAAAGATGATTAGGGGACTGGAGTCTGAAACATATGAAGAATAGTTGCAGAAACCTGCATGGCTAGTCTAGTGAATAGAAGGACCAGGAGAGACATGACAGTAGTATTCCAATATTTGAGGAACTGCCCCTATTCTAACCTATTCTCCAAAGCACTTGAAGGCAGGACAAGAAGCAACAGGTGGAAACATATCAAGGAGAGAAGCAACCTAAGGAGGAATTTCCTAACCATGAGGACAATTAATCAGTAGAAAAAACTTGCTTCCGCAAGTTGTGAATCTCCAACACTGGTGGTTTTCAAGAAGAGGTTAGACAGCCATTTATCAGAAACAATACAGATCAGATGATTGGACTACATTATTTCCAAGGCCCCCTTCCAACTCTATTATTCTGTTATTAGTCTGTATTTACTCAGAGGCCCTCCCTGGATTAGAGATCCAATCAGATTCTGTATGCCTGTTTTACTTCAGCTATATCATTCTTGGTTTTTTGATATAAGGTAGTTCTAAACTTACAACCATACATTTAGCAAGCGTTCAAAGTTACAACAGCACTGCGCACAAATAGGACGGGTATTATAGAAATTTGACAACTAAATAAAATAAAATTTGTGATCTTCCCCTCTGGCTTCCAACAAGCAAAGTCAATGGGGGAAGCTGGGTTCACTTAACAACCATATGATTCACTTAACAATTGCAATGATTCACTTAACAACCACAGCAAACAAGTTAATAAAGTCAGGTGCAATTGATTTAACCACCCTGTTTATCAATCCCTTTTAACTACTTGATCCATTAGGCCAGGTCTGTCCTAAGTTTCTTTCTCTGGCAGCTAAGCCACTGTCTGATTTTCATCTGATTTTCATTGTTTGTCATTTGTTTCTCCTTGTCCCCCAAGCTCCTCCACATTTTCCACGACAACCACTGATCAATAGTCCTTTATCTTCTGTTTGAAACCCCAGTAGAAGACAGTTCATATCCCACAAGGCTGAGTGTTTCAGTATTAATACCTCATATGGCATTAAGAAGGCCTCCCTGCTGTGCAACTTACTTTCAGTCTCCTGTTCTTCAGGTTCTTCTCCAAGAAGGCAAAACAAGAAGCAATGGATGATCAAGGAGAGAAAAACTATGGAGAAATTTCCTGACAGTGAGAACTATCAACCATTGAAATGACTTCCCTTCAAAAGTTGTGATGCTCCAACAAAGAGATTTTAGAGAAGAGATTGGACAACCATTTGTCTGAAATAGTATAGCATATCCTACTTGAGCAAAAGGATGGACTAGAAGACCTCCAAGGTCCCGTCCAACTCTGTTCTATGTTCTAAACTATCAATTTCTTTGATTCTGAGTTAAAATAAGACTGGAGGATCAAATTAGTGACGTCTTCTCCATCAAGCTGGAGAGTACACACCCTGTCTACTCCAGAGTTAACACTCACTGTTACTTGTTCCAAATGCTCATATTGAATTAAGATACATTTATCATTAATACATTGCTTGGTAGATATTTTTTTCACAACCTGCTTAAGAGCATTGGCTCTCTGTAAAGTTCAAACACAGTGATTCATGTTCTCAAACTCATTTTTAATCAGGAAGAAAAATAAACTCAAGTAAACTCAAGACATCATTATCATAATTGTGTTTAATTTTAATTACCGTATATACTCGAGTATAAGTCGACCCGAATATAAGTCGAGGCACCCAATTTTACCACAAAAAACTGGGAAAACTTATTGACTCGAGTATAAGTCGAGGGTGGGAAATGCAGCAGCTACTGGTAAATTTCAAAAATAAAAATAGATACCAATAAAATTACATGAATTGAGGCATCAGTAGGTTAAATGTTTTTGAATATTTATTTCAAAGAAAAACAGTAAACTAGCTCTGTAAGTGGAAAAGAGAGCCAACAAAACCAATATGGTATCAACAATAACTTTAAAAGTACAAAAACCTTAGCTCAATCAGCAACCAAGCTAAAACACAAGAGTTAAAATCCTTCAAAACTGGATTCCTCATCATCTGTATGTCCAAACAGAGTCACTCTCTCCCTTGCAAGAAAAAAGCATGTGTATGTGCTGCATGTATATCCTGTTTTGGAGAGCCACCATCTCTTTCACAGCTCTCCCTCATGCCTCCATTGCATGTGCACACATGCCATGGCTCAGTAGTAGGTCAACATACAGATGTCACACTAGGTTCCCTCCTCAAAAGGAACATCCAACCTTTCTTGAGAAGTACAAACTTCATCTGTTCAGGATTGTGGTGACAAAGGTGAAGGAGGATGGGGCTGAGAGAAGGGAAGGGAAGAAAAGATCACTGACAGGGAGAAAGACAGGGAGAAACACCTGGAAGTGTGAGCCCTCGAGTTTCCTTAGGGAAGACCAGACAACAAGGGGAGAGGAGAGGAGGAGGAGGAGGAGGAGGAGAGTTAAAAAAAAAAGAGTGGGAAGCCAACTCACGCGTGCCATCAAAGCCAGGGGGAAGCGGGGTTTTCTCTGCCTGCTGCCGCCAGAGGAGTGCGGGGGGGGGAGTGCGGGGAAAGGGGGTTCGTGCCGAGGCTCCGCAAGCGATTACCAGATTTGCAGCTCCGTTTGTTGGCAAAGCTGGAAGCGCGCAACACAGGAGCTCGCGGGGGCCCCGGGCGCCCGTTAATGGGGAAGGAGAGGCTGCTTGGGGTCACCAGGCTCAGGCAGCCTCCCCCTCCCCCTCCCCTAGCAGCGAAGAGCTGCTCCGGGGGGTTCCCGCCACGGCACAGCCAGGCACTTTGTCTCGCTGCCCCCAGAGCAGCTCTTCGCTGCTAGGCTAGGGGACGGGGGAGGCTGCCTGAGCCTGGCGGTTTCTTGGCGAAGCTGGAAGCATGCAACACAGGAGCTTGCGGGGCCCCCGGGCGCCCGTTAATGGGGAAGGAGAGGCCGCTTGGGGTCGCCAGGCTCAGGCAGCCTCCCCCACCCCCTCCCCTAGCAGCGAAGAGCTGCTCTGGGGGGTTCCTGCCACGGCACAGCCAGGCACTTTGTCTCGCTGCCCCCGGAGCAGCTCTTCGCTTCTTGGCGAAGCTGGAAGCGCGCAACACAGGAGCTCGCGGAGGCCCCGGGCGCCCGTTAATGGGGAAGGAGAGGCCGCTTGGGGTCGCCTGTGTGGCCCTCAGCAGGTAGATAGCCGCGGTGGCGATGCTGCCCTGGAGGCGCGATCGGCTGCAGCCACGCCAGCGCAGGCCAGGCATGGTGCCGTAGCGGCTGACTCGAGTATAAGCCGAGGGCGGTTTTTTCAGCACAAAAAATGGGCTGAAAAACTCGGCTTATACTCGAGTATATATGGTAAATGTCCATGCAATGAAACATCAACATTAGCTTTTAGCTAAGATCAACCAGATATTTTCCAGAGCAAGATTCCTGATTCACTGTTGAATGGATACTAGAAAAAGTTGTGTGCTTCTGAGTTTTAAGGAACAGGGAAGAGATGGAAAACTGGATCTCCTAAGTGGATCCTAAGTGGATGATTTACAGGCCGCCTTGAGTTATGACTACAATCGAACCCCAAATTTCTGTTGCTAAGTGAAACAAATGCTAAGTGACTTTTGTCCTATTTTACATTCTTTTTTGCTGCAGTTCTTAAGTGAATAGGGTGCAGTTCTTGAGTTAGTATAGTAACATCATTATAAAGTGAATCTGGCTTTCCCATTCAGATTCTTGTCAAAAAAAAGGGGAATTACAAGATCTTAGGACACTGCAACCATCATAAATATGAAGCAGTTTTTGAATTTTGATCACATGACCACGTGATGGTCATAAGTATGAAAAACGGTCATAAGTCACTTTTTTCAGTGCCATTACAACTGAACGATCACTGAACAAGTGGTTGTAAATAAATCCTGCAACCTGTTTCCAGCAAAAGCCAGTCAGGTACCTTTGAAAGGTAGAGCCAACATGAAAATGGTACTACGATAATAACATTTCTATGGAGAATGTATTTTATTTTTTTATCCAGGCTGCTTAAAGCCTGAGCAAACATGTTGCCTATTATGTAAAAGCCTTAACTTGCATTAGGTTGTTTTCTGGCTTAGATATTGCACTGTTAGGATATTAAATTCAATAGCTGGGACAGTAAAATATACAATAAGCCAGAACTGACAATTGTACTTGATTGATTGGTGAGCGCTGGATCCTGTGTGAGACAATCTACTCTATGATTGATTGCTGTGGGCATGGAGGGGAGTTTCTCTTTCCCCCCAACTTTTTTTCTGTATGCTGTTAAATTTACCTCATGATGTTTCTTTGTACCTGACTATCTTGTCTGCTGTATATATAAATGTGAAATATATTCATTTATATAAAACTACATGTTTGTTGTCAGTGTCTCTGACTCTACTTGGGCAGTTGTTGCTCAATTCCATGACATGCACAAACCCAGATTTCTGGTCAATTGTTGATTCAATTATTTTGAATTGCTTGTATGTTAGAAATATTTGTTCAGCATTATTTATATAGTTGGGTTTTTTTTTCATCTATATAAATATATAAATAATGCTGAGCAAATATTTCTAACACACAGGCAATTCAAGACTCATGATGATACTAAGATGTTACATGTGATGAACAGCCTGCCAATTCTCCATGGCGATAACCATGGAGATTCTAACATCTTACTATCTTACTATTCTAACTTACATTGTTGTGGAGTCAATATAATGTATGCATGGCAAAGAAGCCCTTAATACTGAATGCATGATGGGGTTATCTAGCAGTCCTCTTTGAAATCCATTTCCCCCAGTAGAGTGAACTGGGAGACTGAGTTAAACTATGGTTTGGATGTAGGCAGTCCCTTGAATCAACAATTGTCCAGAAATCTGGGTTTGTGCATGTCATGGAATTGCGCAACAACTGCCCAAGTGAAGTCAGAGATGCTGACACACACGTGTAGTTTTATATAAATGAATATATTTAACATTTATATGTTTTGTTAACTTAAGGCCTGGAGGTCCAGCTATATATTTTATTAACAACAACAACCCTGTGAGGTGGGTTAGATAGAGAAGGGAGGCTGGGCCAAAATCACCCAGTTGGCTATGTGTCTAAAGCAGCAATGCAATTTAACAGGTAATCAGAGTTGGAAGGGACCTTGTAGATCATTTAGTCCAATCCCCCACCCAAGCGGGAGACCCTGCACCATTTCTGACAAATGGGAGCCCAATCTCTTCTTGAAAGCCTCCAATGATGAAGCTCCCACAACTTCTGAGGGCAACTTCTGTTCCATTGGTTGATTGTTCTCACTGTCAGAAAGTTTCTCCTTATTTCCAGGTTAAATCTCTCCTTGTTCAGTTTCCATCCATTATTCCTTGTCTGGCCTACAGGGGCTTTAAGTGCTTGACCCCTTCCTCCCTGTGGCAGCCCCTCAAATATCGGAACACTGCTATCATGTCTCCCCTGGTCCTTCTCTTCACTAGACTCGCCAAGCCCAGTTTAATGCAGAGTTGAAATCCACATATCTTAAAGTTGCCAACTTTGAGAAACTTTAATTGGTTCTTATTTTTAAAATCAGTTTTTAAAGGTGGGCAGACAACATGGTTGAATAGATTTATTTCATGTTTTTTTGCTGTCCTAAACAAATTGAAAGCATGCTGCTTTTGGTCATGGATGTGAGAAAAATTATGAATAATCCAGATTCAAGGTCCAGAGTGAATTAATCACAACTCCAGACTGGCTCTTGCTGTACAATTCTACTAAGTTGAACTTTGAGCAGCCTTGATGAGGAAGATAAACTCAAAGAAACTGCTATCTTGTCTGCTTCAAAAAAAATTATTTTGTAAGAGCACCAAAACCTGCTCTCAGCATTTTAAGGTGACCCCCAATTCAAAACATTTATCTTATGGTGAAATACACATAGATTCAGCTAAAAAAAGATAAATCCAGGTGTATTTAAAACAATAATGCAAACCAAGTCTTTTCATTCAGTCAGGACCATGAATTTGGTTTTATTGATTCATTGATTTATTTTATTCTGACTTAATTATTTTTTACAAATAAGATGGTGAATATATCCAGCACACCTCCCTTCTGCCGTTTTCCACACAACAACAACCTTGTGAGGTGGGCTGGAATGAGAGAGATTTATGACCATTTTTCAAACATGGCCATTGCAGCATCCCCATGATCATGTGATCAAAATTCAAATACTTGGCAATGGACTCATATTTATGGCAATTGCTCCTTTTGTGACCTAATAAGCAAAATCAATGGGGAAGCCAGATTCATTTAAGAATCATGTTATTAACTGAACAACTGCAGTGATTCACTTCACAACTGTAGCAAGAATGGTTGTAAAATGAATGGGGCAAAACTCACAAATGTCTCACTTAGCTACAGAAATTTTGGGTTCAATTGTGGTCGTAAGTCAAGAACTACCTATATATATTTAGGAAAGGAGGGAAGTCAGGAGGCCTAGTTAAATTTTTAAGAGATAAGAAAAAAATATTTAATTAAATAATGTTTTCTTATGTCTGCTTTTTCTTCTCTTGGATGGAAGTGATTGCAGGCTGAAAGTTTATGCTTGCAACAATTCTTTTCTTGTTTTCCTTGGTCATGCTTTGTGGGGTACACATCCTCTTTACTTATTTCAGACTCTTTTGGCCAGGAAAAAAAATAGCATTTCCCTTCTCTTTAGAAAACCATACCAACTTATATAATCCCTTTGCAAATTTGATCCAAACCCCTCTGTCAAAAATCATCAAAATTTTCAGTAAAATCATTTTGAAGCTGTCACGCCATTCTGGAAACATTCTTAATAAAGATAGCCAGGATTCACAAAATGGGAGTTGAATGAAAGCTTTTGTCTTCTCTTCATGATAAGCATCATAAACTCCTCATGTGACCAAAATGGTGGAAAAAAGCAGAAAGGAAAACAGAAAGCCACAATAGGATTGCCAGCTAGTCAACCACTGGGAATTGAGAAGCTTATTTTAATTATGATGATGGTTGGTCTCAGCCAGCAGGCCACATATTCAGAATGGATTTGGCATTTTTGTCCATCTGAGACCTGGGATAGGCAGATGTGGGTGTTTGATGGTGCTAGATGTATTGTCACAGTATGTCAGTTGTTCCAAGTACAGATCGTCCTCGACTTACAGCAGTTCATTTAGTGACCATTCAAAGTTACAATAGCACTGGAAAAAGTAAATTATGACTGATTTTTACAGTTATGACCATTGTAGCATCCCCATGCTCACGTGATCAAAATTTGGATGCTTGGCAATGGGTTCATACTTATGATGCATACTTACGACGCTTGCAATGTCCCTGGGGTCACATGATCTCCTTTTGCAACCTTCTGAAAGCAAAGTCAATGGGGAAATCAAATTCAGTTAATAACCATGTTACTAAGTTAATGACTGCAATGATTCACTTAACAACTATGACATGAAAGGTGGTAAAATGGGACAAAACTCACAGCTACATAAATTTTGGGGTCCACTGTAGTCATAAGTTGAGGACTACCTGTATTGATGGTGACTTTGTCAGTGCTAATGATGTTCAAGTGGTACTCTAGATGCTTTGGGATTGTACCCAAGGCGCTTGTTACTGTTAATATTATCTTTACTTTCTTTTGCCACAGTTGTTCTATTTCTGTTTCTCTTTGGTTTCTGTTATCTTCTACAGTTCTTTCTCTTTTATTCTGCTATCTCCAAGGAATGCCTCCTTTGTCTTTTTTTATCGGCAATTGTTAAGTCTGGTATGTTGTGTTATTATTATAATTACAGCTAGGGTGGCATTTTCTGGGATAAAGAATAGCAGGTTTGAAAGGTTCATATTTTTCTGCATGTCAAATGGGCATCATGCCATTCTTTGTAAGTCAGTTGGTAATCACAAAATTGGGAAAAACAATACAATACAGGCAGGCCATCAGTCTGCCAATTGAATAACATATTGTCCTGTATGAATTAGGCTGTTCGTCCATTCCCAAGAGGAACCAGCCAGATGCCCTTATTAAGTTATTATGGAGGCCACAGTGCAGCTCAGTTATTCACCTGTTATTTCTATCCAGTCCCTGATAATTGGAATAAGTAGACATAAGGGACTCCTATACCTTGGAAACAGGCTACAAAACAAGAAACCAAAGAGTTATCAAATTTTCTTAAAAAAGAGTAGTCTGAAAAAGTTCTGTAGTAATCCTTCCTTCCTTCCTTCCTTCCTTCCTTCCTTCCTTCCTTCCTTCCTTCCTTCCTTCCTTCCTTCCTTCCTTCCTTCCTTCCTTCCTTTCCTCCCCCTCTCTCTCTCTCTTTCTATTCTCCCTCCCTCCTTCCTTTCTTCCTCACTCCCCCCTTCCTCATACTGAATGTATATGCACTTCTACATACAGGTAATCCTCAACTTATAATCATTAAACTAGTGGTTATAAGTTGAGAACTCCCTATATGTAATGTATATAAGTACTGACTTATGGTTGCTCCTTGCATTTATGATTGTTACAGCCTCCATACAGTCACATAATAAAAATTCAGGCAGCTGGTCCTTCTCTTTATCAGACTAGACTAAACATACCCAATTCCTGGAACTGTTTATCATATGTTTTAGCCTCCAGTCCCCTAATAATCTCTGTTACTCTTCTCTGCATTCTTTCTAGAGTTTCAACATCTTTTTTATACCATACCATGGCAACCTTGATATTATTCTGTATTCTATATTCCAAGTGCTATCTATTTTGTGCACCTGCGTGATATTCTGACTGGATACTGAGAAAAAAAAAATGCCTTCCTGAGGCCAAAAACACCTGCAGCATGTTGGAACATTTGAACATGAAGATTTCTACAGAGACACAAGAGGATACTTTTCTCAAAACAAGAAGGTAATCTTATCATTTAAAAAAAAGTATTTCACGGAGTAAAGGTTGGTTTCTTGTGGTTGAGATAATATTTCAGGTCCTAGTGACCACTGATAAAGCCCTTTATGGCACAGCTATTTTATGTCTGTTCCTGATTCTACCCATCCAATCAGTTTCAAATCCAGCAGAAAAAGGTGACAGATCTGATCAATTAAGGAAAGTCCTATTGACCCGCTTAGCCTATCAGAAGATCCTGAAAATGTGGTTATGTTTCTGAGTTTGGTGGTTAGAGGCTTATGACATAAATGTGTTAAATTTGGGTTCAACCATTTCTTTGGTTTCTAGTTTATTTTTGTGGTTGATTTTTTTGGTCACGGGATAGGTGAGGTGAGGTGAGGAGCTGTTAGCTACCCAGAGTGGGTAGGTAGCCATAGTGAGGCGGGCGACCGTATGTATTGATTTTTTTAAAAAAATGAATACAGGTAGTGCTTGATTTGAGGACTACCTGTATTCATTTCTGGGCCCCAAATTTCTGTCGTTAAGTGAGAGATTTGTTAAGTGAGTTTTGCCCCATTTTATGATCGTTCTTGCCACATTTGTTAAGTAAATCACTGCATTTAATAAGTTAGTTACTTGGTTATTGTGAATAATTGACTTTGCTTGTCAGAAGGTCGCAGAAAGCGATTGCATGACCTTGGTACACAGCAATAGTCATAAGTATGAGCCAGTTGCCAAGCATCTGAATTTTGATCACATGATCATTGGGGATGCTGCAAATGTTATAACTGAAAAATGGTCATGTCACTATTTTCAGTGCCTTTGTAATTTGGAATGGTCACTAAATGATCTATTATAAGTTGAGGACTACCTATATGGTAAACTTAGAAGCAGGATAGGAATACATGATTTTTTAAAAAAATGAATATAGGTAGTCCTCAATTTATGACCACAATTAAGCCCAACATTTCTGTTGCTAAGCGAGGCATTTATGTGAACTTTGCCTCATTTTACGACTGTTCTTGCTTTAATTACTAAGTGAATCATTACAGTTGTTGAGTTAGTAACAGTTGTTAATTGAATCTGGCTCCTCTATTGTCAGAAGTTTGCAAAAGGGGATCAGATGACCCCAGGACACTGCAACTGTCATAAATATGAGCCTGCTGTTAAGCATATGAATTTTCCTCATGTGGCCATGGAGAAATTTCAGTGGTCATAAATTTGAAAAACGATCATAAATCACTTTTTTCAATGCTGCTGTAACTTTGAACAGTCACTAAATGAACTGCAGTAAGTCAAGGACTACCTATATAGAGGAGGTGAGACTGAAGCTATGTGGAAGCTGGGACTGAAGTATAGGTAGCCCTCAACTTACGACCAGTCACTTAGTGATCTACAATGGACCTACCTTAGGGCAACTGAAAACCCAGATTTGGGGTTCCAAAGAGTATATAATTGAACTTCAGGCGATTAGCAATATGGCCATATTTCCTGTGACTGCAATTTACATTGGTTATATGATATCTGATTTTTTGGAAAACCAACCGAGCACACCATTGATTGGCTTAAGAACTCAGTGTTTACTTAATGTAATGCACTTAACAACTGCTGTAAAAAAGGTTGTAACCTTTTGCAATCATCATGATTCCATTAGGTTCCATTACAGTTGTAACTAAAGGATACCTGTAGAGCTATCTATAAGCTATGATCCAAAAAAATCAAGATGGTGGACATAAGAGCACAATTTAAATGCCACCTTTTTTTTTTCAATATGTATCTCAAATAAAGTAATTGGAACAGAAATATTTTGATCAACCTCTATGAATCGATGGAATCCAAATGAAATAGCAAATTTGATCTGAAAAATTAATTGGATGTGATATTATGATTTGGAAATGGATCTGCTTTAGATGTTTGGATCATATTGTCATGTTGAAGTGATTCAGTTCAGATTTTTGCAAATCCATTCAGGAAAAAAAAATAGAAGACTTTGTTCATGCATGTAGCATTTGAATGGCCCAGAATCCTTGAGAAACATCAGCTTTGATTTAACCATTTGTTTTGATTTTTCTGTGCGGTTTGTGACAGTTGATTTGATTCAAGGAGTTTATCAAACTGCCTTTGAACAGAATCTCAAAATAATTTCTTGCCCAGACTTGCATTTTGGTTGAGTAATGAATTTTCCCTTTGGAGAATCCATCGGAATCCTCAAAACACATGATTTATAAAAATCTCTGGTATTCTCCTGCCTTTAAAAAGGACTGGCATCCAGCAGTTTCATAAGTTGCTTTCTTCTTGCCAATCATATAATGAAGATTGTTCAACAAAATGTTTCATTGGAGAAATTGGATCTGAAGAATTAGTACAGTAAAGAGGTGCAGGCTTCCCTTCCCTTCCTTTCCTTCTTCCCCTTTCCCTACCACTTTCACTTCTTCTTTTTCCCTTTCTTCCTTTGTTTTGCTTTTGTGTGTGTGTGTGTGTGTGCAAAGGATCCCTCACTCAGTTTTTCAATTTCCTCTCAATCCACAATGCTTCCTTTCAGATTCTATCCATCTTGTTTTAGGCAATTACAGAAATGCTAAAGTGTTTGTAAGCCTATAGCAGCGTGCTATCTCTAAGTTTGCTGAAGTTTGAAACTAGATTTTCTATAGCTTTGAAACCAGATCCACTTAACCTCAAAGGCTTTTAATTCTTCTTGCCCTCCTCCATCGTTTGGATCAAAGCAAAAACACCATCAATCAAAAGGTTAAGTGTCTCTTAACTTAGACTACCGATGGTCCCTAGATGGTTTTGATATACCTTCCGGAAGTAGAGTGGAGTCTGGTAATTAGAGGAGGGATAGACTGTCCTTAATGTTATTTGGCCAAGATCAATTAATCAATCATAATAGCATTGGAAGGGACCTTGGAGGTCTTCTAGTCTGGTCTTCTAGTCCAGTCCCCTGCTCAAGCATACAATTTCAACAAGTGGCTGTCCAATCTCTTCTTAAAACCTCCAGTGTTGGAAAATCTACAATTTCTGAAGGCAATCCGTTCCACTGGTTCATTGTTGTCACTGTCAGGAAATTTCTCCTTAGTTCTAGGTTCCTTCTCTCCTCGTTTAGTTTCCATCCATTGCTTCTTGTCCTGCCCTCAGCTGCTTTGGAGAATAGCTTGACTCCCTCTTCTTTGGGGCAGCCCCTCAAATACCCCTAGTCCTTCTTTTCTGTAGACTAGCCACACCCGATTCCTGCAACTGTTCTTCATATGTCTAAGTCTCCTCCAGGCTCCTAATCATTTTATTTACTCTTCTTTGCACTTTTCCCCAAAATCTCAACGTCTTTTTTGTAATGTGGTGACCAAAAGCAAGATCAAAAAGACCAAAAAAAGTGAGTCTTGCAGTTACACAGTTGGTGGTTAATCTTTTTCAGGCTATTGTGAAATGCTTTGGATTGCCGGCTACGGGGAATTGGAAATTATGTTCTAATGCTGAGGTGTTCCTCACCCAAACAAACTCTTAAAAGTGCATGCAATGATCATCAAATTAAACCTTCATTGATAGCAAATAAGAGAGATGAACATCAGGGCCCCCAAATTTATGGACAGAGAAATTGGATAGGGAGCACCTGCCTGTTCTGCAGGCATTTCCTAATTGCTGCACAATGAGACTACTTTATGTTCACATATACAGCATTGGAGTAATGTTGTTTCTCAGAATTTAATGGACTTGAAGAAAATCAGAAGCTAATCATCTCTGAGTGTTCTTTGATGTAGTTGGAGGGAGGGAAGCTTCTCTGAAAAATGTCGAAGAAAGGTTTGAAGAGAGAAATCCAGCCTTCTCTTCTCTTTGCCTCCTCTCTTCCTTTCTCCATCTCCTCTCCTCCCTGCCCGGGGAAACCAGATTCACTTAACTGGATTACTCACTTAACAACTCCAGTGATTAACTTAACAACTGTAGCAAGAAATATCATAAAATGGGGGCAGAATTGATTTAACAAATGTATCGTTTAACAACAAAAATTTGGGGCTCAAGTGTGGTTGTAAATCGAGGACTACTTGTATTTACAGCTTGGAGAAGACTCTTGGGAGTCCCTTGGATTGCAAGGAGATCCAATCAGTTAATGCTAAGGGAAATCAACCCTGATTGTTCTTTGGAAGGGCAGATCCTGAAGCTGTTTCCCAAATATCTTGGCCACCCAATGAGAAGAGAGGACTCCTTGGAGAAGGCCTGGAGGTTGGGAAAGAAAGGAGAAGGAGATGGAAGAGGATGAATTGATAGTTAGATAATGTCATCAACATCATGAGCATGAATTTGGGCAAACTTTGGGAGACAATAGGGATCCTGGCATGCTATGGATTCATGGAGTCACGAAGACTCGGAAAAGATTTAGCAACCGAACAACATATTAACAGCATCTTGCAAGTATGAATGCACAAATCTCCTGCTCTCTCCTTCTCCGACTCTGAGAAGTTAGGGAGGGCTCCTCCTTAGTATCATTCTCTGCCCATTATACAATGGTGTGGTCTCTAATCTGACCATTTTCTAAGGAACATTTCTTTGGCTCACATACGATTACACTCTTCAATAATGGATGAGTCTCTTCGTCCACTGCTGGCATCAAGTCCATCAGTCATCAGCCAACACAATTAAGGTTGATATAAGCGGCCATTCTCAAGGGGTCAATGCTGTGTTTCCTGTCTTGGAGATAATGTCCCTCAATTGCCTTGGTATTTGTGGAAGGGTTTATTCTATCATTGTGTTCTAGCACCTTGTTGTGATCTCTTAATATGCTTGGAAGCATACAAATAGGAGCACCAGCCTTTGCAAGTGGTATTATCTCCTTTCTTTGAACCTGGGATGACCTTTCCTTTAATTACAGGGTCACTCCGGTTATGCCACAATTAGCATTTCACTGACAGTAAAAAAGATGAAGGTTTTCCTTGTCCAGTCACGTCCCATTCTAGGGGAAGGTGTTCAGCTCTGTTTCTTGGCTGAGGGAGCCGAGGTTGGCTGAAGACAATTTCCATGGTCATATAACCAAAGTGTCTATATACCGAGGTACACAGAATGTTGTTACTTCCCCACCAAAGTGGTACCTATTTCTCTACTTGCATTTACATGCTTTCAAATTGCTAGGTGAACAGGAGCTGAAGCAAGGGAGCTCACTCCATCATACGCTACTGTCGAAAATTGTGGGAGCATCTTCACTTGAGACTTTCAAGGAGAAATTGGACTGCCATTTGTCAGAAATGTTATAGGGTCTCCTGCTTGGGTGGGGCTAGGTTGACCTGCAAGGTCCCTTCCAACTCTGATTATCTGTTAAATGTCAACCAGAGTCTTAAACTGCTAACTTTCCAGTCGACAAGCCCAGTGTCCTAACCATTAGGCCACCGTGCCTCTTTGCCAGTCACACACAGTAAATCCATCAGGATGGTTAACTTGAGCAAAAGAGCCTCAAACTTTTCAAGGGGGAAATCTTGGCCTATGTATTCTTTGGAACTAAGCAGGGATCTTAAAGAAATGCTTCCTTTTTAATTAAAAAGCAAAGCTGCTTTTTAATTAAAAACAAAATAAAGACCTATATGTATTTATGTGTATATGTATTTGAGGAGGAAGAGAATGCAGCGTAGTTATGATATATGCAAAGGATTGCTTAGAGTGAAAGGTGAGGATAACAAGCAATTAGACAGAACAGAACTGTCCTACTTCAGAAACTATTAAATCCAACATTAATTTAATTCAGGGCTTCATTTAGATCAGGGCTTCTAAATCTTGACAACTTCAGGGCTGCCAACTCTCACGCAATCAGCGTGAGACTCACGCAATTCAATCAATTTTGACTGTCTCACTCTGATAAACAAAATCTCACGCTAAACCCCCCAAATCATGGAATGTACAAAAATATCCCTACATTCTCTGATTATATTCCGAATATTCCCCTTAGCTTAGGAGAAGGATGAGCTCCCAGCGCCGCCCCGCCCTGCCCAGCCACCCCGCCCTGCCCAGCCACCCCACCGCGCCTCTTTTCCCGCCTTAATCCTTCTGCCGGCGTCCCGTAACTGTCACGATGCCGATCATTATCGCTTCAGGAAAGCGAAGAGCAGGAGGCTTCTTCGCCGCCCGGGGCGCTCGCAGCCACTTTGCCCCGCCCTCTCCCTCTCTGCAATGTCCTCTGGGACAAGCCAGCTGCCCTAGGCTTTCCAAAGAAGGACACGAGGGGGCTGGCAAAGCCTCTTTACAGCCTCGGCCAGTAATAACAATGGTAAGCAAAGCCAACGGAGTGGCTTCCATTTAACCCTTTGGTGTTTAAATCTTTGGTGATGTTTCTTTATTTTCTCTGGCTGGATTTCTGACCCAGGGGAGAAAGACCATTTAAAAAAGCAAAAAGGACAGAAAGAACACCAAGAAAGAATGGGACAACCCCCCCCCCCCAAAAAAAGAGATCCAACACAACTCTGAATAAAATTATTATTATTTTAAATTTTATTATTATTATAATTATTATTACCACCCCTTTACACGCCTTATGCTCTCTTTTAGCTGATCCAAAAGAGTCTTCCCAAACCAGCAAGGCGAGAAGCGCGCCAGGCTGATCTATAAAGGGGCTGGGCAGCTTTTTTGCAAAATACTTAATAGAAAGGTTGGAGGACTGACAGGATTACATCTCTG
This sequence comes from Hydrophis major, assembly GCA_033807585.1. Taxonomy (NCBI): domain Eukaryota; kingdom Metazoa; phylum Chordata; class Lepidosauria; order Squamata; family Elapidae; genus Hydrophis; species Hydrophis major. The sequence goes on from CM066343.1 coordinate 165,389,692, forward strand.
GCAGTGGATGAAGGAATCACTTTTTCCTCTTTCTCCTTTGAGTTTAAATCCTAGGTCTCCATGCACCAGATTGACAGGACTGTACTACATTATTATCATATTTTCAAACCCTTAGATAAGGACTCAATAAGGACTTTTTTTGATGCCAGTAGGCTTCTCAGCCCCAAATTGGGATAGCCCTGACTCAACTAGAACATATTCTAATCTTAACACAATTTACCATCCAAAGAGCAGTAAGACCATTAAGTTCAGAATCTAAACTTACCCAATAAATAATATACTGTTTCCTCACTGTGCTCAAGCTTCAGAATACAGTAGATGAGTTTTACAGTTAACAATATGTATATTTATATGAAGCACTCATTATTTGATTAAATGTTTAGTTTATACATGTCTGAAATTATGAACCCCTATTTCAGTCAACAAGTTAGTATATAATTAAAGACTGAGACTATAGCATTTGATATTGGCATGTAGTATGGTATTTGATACAGAAAGAAGAATACCCATTGATGTATTTGCATTATCTCTGTAGTTGTTTCGGGTTTTTTGTCTTTTTGTTGCACATTGAATTCATCCTATAGTGGTCTATAGTACATCACTAAGCTAATAAAGTCAGTTGAGGTAGAATACTGCAGTTACAAGTCAGGAACTTCAATTATTCATGGTCAGTGAACTGCATTATTAATATCTTACAAATCCGGTTCAAGTACATTGGTGCTGCTTGCATGTATGTATGTATGTATATGTCCAAATCATGACTAAAGTATGCATCAGATTGCACCATTTAAAATGTAAAATTGTCAAAGCTCCCTACCGTGGAAGGGGGGACACCCCCCTTCCACACCATCCCCCCCTCGGTCGCTTCGCTCCCTCGCAGTGTCTCACTCCGAACTATCACTCAAGGTTGGCAGCCCTGCAACTTTTCGGGTATAGAAAAGGGCAAAGGTATTTTTCACTGTTGTCTTTGGAAATTCTCAGTCATTCAGGCCAGAGTTGTCTCAAAGGTACTTTTTCAAAAGGCAACTGGACTGTTTTCTCCTTGAGGAAGAAGAAAAAGACGTTTTGCTTCTCATTCAGGAGGCTTCATCACTTCTGGCAGGATGGTGGAGGCGACAGAAGGATTAGTTCTAACTGGGTGTGTGTTGTTGTTGTTGTTGAAAATATATTTCTTTGCAGTCAACTGGTCATTAATATTCTCCCTGAGAGCTCTTGAGGTCACTTGCGGGGGTTTATCTGTGCCTTCAGAGTCACGTGAATCAGAGTGCAAATGGTGTGGTGGTGGTGAAAGGGTTGCAGTGTAGACAGGAGATGGGTGTTGACTTATCCCCCCCGCTCTATTCTATTGTCGCTATTATTATTTCTCTGTGGTTGGATCCATTCAAACATTTCGAGCGGTTGATATAAAGGCTTCAAACTCCCTCAACAGGGAGGGGAAAAAAGAAATGCAGAGAAAAGGAATAAACGTGTGAAATATCTTGTTTTCACACTGGCGGGAAAACAACCTGATTGCCATATTGTATTCTTGCAATATCGGAAAGATGGACACAAGGAACCAACACATTCAACTAAGGCTGGTAAACATACTTTTATACAAATTGGTTAAGTATAGATAATTCTTGGTTTACAACTGTTCATTTAGGGATCATTCAAAATCACAATGGCATGGAAAAAAGTGAATCGCGATCATTTTTCATGCGGCATCCCCATGGCCACATGATCAAAATTCAGACGGCAATTGACTCATATTTATGATGGTTGCAATGTCCCAGGGTCATGGGATCCTCTCTTGCGACCTTCTGAGAAGCAAAGTTAATGGGGGAGCCAGGTTCACTTAACAACCGTGTTACTAAGTGAATGGCTGCAGCGATTCACTTCACCACTGTGGGAAAAAAGGTCATAAAATGGGGCAAAGCTTGCTTAACAAATGTCTCACTTAGCAACAGAAATATTGGGCTCAATTGTGGCCATAAGTTGAGGGCTACCTGTAATGTAGATTTTATGTTTTCAGGTGATAGGAAGAGGCAGGAAAGCTTGGGATCAATGATTTATGATCTTTTCACTGTGGCCAGAACTAACACAAATAATCACGAGGTAGGTGAGATGCCATAACATGGAATGAAAAATGGCTTACTTTATGGAAACCCAGTGTAGTCCATGCGTGTCAAGCTCAAATGCAGCGATGAAGTGATGTAAATACCCCAAAATACAAAAACTGGAGCCTCATTTGCATCTGACCGTGCTGCACGCATATTATGACAATTTCCATGTCAGATCCTTGCACAGGAAACATCACTACTGCTAGAAGGGAGTTGCTGTGAGAATGGCTTTCTTCTTGGTAGTTCTTGAATTATGCCGTTGTATACTGTCTTTCCCCCATCCGTTTTTACTGAAAATATACATTAAATTTCATCTACATGTGATTGTTTTAGCCTGTAACAAAAAAAGAAGCTTACAGTTCCTATGAAAAAGAAAGTTTATTTTGATAAAGGAGAATATTTATAGCACTGAAATGAGGGGTCCTTGGTACTCTCTGAGCTTTGTTGCTTTCTGACAGATGTTTCATTACCAAACTAGGTAACATCATGAGGGCTAGACCTAGATCTAGCACTGGTGCTGTTACCTAGTTGGGTAAGGAAATGTCTCCAAGGTAACAATGAAACTCAGAGAGCACCAAGACCCCACAGTTCGATCCTGAGCCACAGATATTCTATTTTCCATGCCACCAAGTGGTTGGCTTGTCAGCCCTTTAAGATAAACCAGACTGGAACATAAAAATCCTGAATTCTAAAACTACTTTAATCATATCTTACTCTAACAGAATCTTGCGACTCTGAATATGCCTCTTCCCTCCTTTTTTTCTTCATAAGAACAAGCCTGTGTCTCTTTCTTAAATTACATTTCTACTTTGGGCTCAGGTTTCTCTTATGTGACCATGGGCTTAGTTGTGTCTCTTCCTCCTGTTCCTCAAGGTTAGTCTGATAGTCAATTCCATGTCTTCATCTGATTGCCATTCCAAGCATGGAAGCTTGTTCTCAAGTTTATTTATTTATTTGATTTGTCAATCGCTTACAAGATAATAGGTATAAGCATAAACATAGTTATGAATATGGTAGGGACGATAGGCACGCTGGAGCGCTTATGCACGTCCCCTACAGACCTCTTAGGAAAGGGGTGAGGTCAATAGTAGAAAGTCTAAGGTTAAAATTTTTGGGGTTTGGGGAAGAAACTACAGAGTCAGGTAGAGTATTCTAGACATTGACCACTCTGTTGCTGAAGTCGTATTTCCTGCAATCAAGTTTGGTGCGATTAACCTTGAGTTTGTATCTATTGTTTGCTCTCGTGTTGTTATGATTGAAGCTGAAGTATTCGTTGACAGGTAGGACATTGCAATGTATGATTTTATATCTATACTTAAATCAGACCGAAGGCAGCGTAGTTCTAGGCTTTCTAGGTCTAGAATTTCAAGTCTGGTGGCATAAAGTATTCTGCAATGAGTAGAGGAGTGGAGAATTCTTCTTGTGAAATATTTCTGGACTTTCTCAACTGTGTTAATATCAGATATATAATGCGGGTTCCAGACTGATGAGCTGTATTCAAGTATTGGTCTAGCAAATGTTTTGTATGCTCTAGTTATTAGTGTGATATTACCAGAGAAAAAGCTACGCAGGGTTAGGTTAACAACTCTTAATGTCTTTTTGGCTATGTAGTTACAGTGGGCTCTAGCACTTAGGTCATTTGAGATGAGTACTCCAAGTTCCTTGACAGAGTGTGGATCATCAACAAGGTCTTGACTATTCAGCTTGTATTTTATTTCCTGATTTTTTTTTGCCAATATGTAGGACAGAACATTTATTTGTTGAGATTTGAAGTTGCCATTTGTTTGACCATTCTGATACATAGTCAAGATCTTTTTGAAGGGTAGTAGTATTGTCTGTGGTGTTGAATAGCTTCACATCATCAGTGAAGAGGACTCAGTTGCTCTTAATATGACCACAGAGGTCATTTATGTCGAGTATGAAGAGAGTTGGTCCTAAAACATTGCCTAGGGGGACACCACTGTTGACAGGTACAGAATCTGATAGGACCCTCCCAATTTTGACCATTCATTGTCTGTTTGACAGGAATGCTTCTATCCAGTTATGCAGGTGTACAGAGTTAAAGCACCTTCTTCACTTCTCTTGACACTATCCAAAGTCAGGGTCTCAGAGCGCATAAAATCAGTTCGCCTTTGTCTGCCATCTCTTTGAGGGAGAGTAGGAAACCGATAGGGACTGTGAACTGAAGACAAATAACCAGGAGAAGTAGCAGCATTGAGACAACCTGTAGGGGATGACCAGGATGAGGCCAATGGAGGGAGTCAAATGCATCAATCAGTCTTGAGTCCCTTTGCAGCCCCCGAGAGATCTAAGTCCAGGCTACCTTGAATCCCATTGACACTTATCTGCTGCCAATTTAATATCCAACCCTTGCCCCTACTGAAGCAGAAGACACTACCATCTGAGACAAGTGGCTGTCATATCTCTTCTTAAAAATCTCCAGTGATGAAGCACCCACAACTTTTGAAAGTGTTCCATTAGTTAATTGTTCTCACTGTGAGGAAATTTATCCTTAGTTCTATAGGTTGCTTCTCTCCTTGATTAGTTTCCATCCATTGCTTCTTGTCCTGCCTTCAGGTGCTCTGTGGAATAAATGGATCTTCCCCTTCTTCTTTCTGGTAGCCCCTCAAATATTGGAAATCTGCTATCATGTCAGTCCATGTTCTTCTTTTCATGGACCAGGCATACTCAATATATTATTATAATTTTTTGGACAGAAGAACGTTTCTGGCATAAGCCAAATGCTACTTTCTCTCTCTTTTAGCACCTCTGAGGACGGCTGAAGGACCATCCAGGTTTTAGGCCTTCAGCTGAAGAGATTTTTGACCAAACCAGAGATGACAGGATTCCCATACAGAACCAGGCTGCATCCTGGGCCAGGCATGACGCAGACCTGATAATTATGGGATGTGGTTTGTCTTTGTGGCATTCAGCTCTCTCATTTCCCATCTTCAAAGAGAGTCTTGGTGTCCTTCGCTTAGCTCAAGCAAATATCTACCTGGACTTTGGAAAGGCTGATTCTGCATTTCATCTCTTCCCTTCCCTGGCCATACTGCCCTGATTTCACCTCCCTGTGGGACAACATTCCCATCATTCCCAAATGGGTTGGCATGATGGGAAATGTAGTTTTTCAAACCACTGAATGTGAATTAATTGGTGAAGGCTACTGTAATGGCTTGTTCATGCTTATTATTACTAATTTTAAGGGGACAAAGAGTTGTCTTCTGGTTATTGTATTCTTAAAAAGCAATGGAAACAATAAAAACAGCCATGTGTGCTGGTCAGCTGAAAACTAAAATGGGCCAATCTATCAAAGTCTGTTCTTTATCTTGGATTTCTTTTGGAAGGTTTCTATTTCCTTAGCTTTGTCTCCTTTGAAAGAATACTCCAAACCATGAACTTCTTCTCACCCTCCCATTTCCCTTCCCCCGCCCCTTCCTATCTCCTGCCCTGCCTTTCCCTTCCATTTTTTTTGAAATAGCATACATTGAAGGTATCTCTTGAAGATGTTTCTGTGGAATGCTGATTCCTGAGTGTTTGCTGTGGATTATCCATGTTAGCAAAGTCCACCAATTCTGTTTGAAATAATGTTTTCTGAAAAGCACAAAACTCCAGACCCTGGAGCTTGAAGTATTTGTCCAGTAATATACAATATCCTGTCAATAACAAGATAAACCTCACACCACCTTCCTCTTCTCTACAGATTTCGACCCTGTGGCATGTTTTATTAATTATTATCACTATTTATAGGGAGCTACACACAGAAGCTGATAGTTTGCAGGCAGATAAAACCCAGCTATGAGGAAGTGAATATTTGATTTAGGGCTGAAAAATATCTTAGGGGTACATAGGAAGATGAAGACCCTAAGTCAAGAATGAGTTATTTAACTTAAAAATATGACTCCTTTAATTTTTTTTAAAATAATAATAATAAAAACCTGGAACCATTCCACCCATTCTTTAGTGATAGGGCGTTTATTTAGAATAATTAAAACGTGGCCTGTTCAATATGCGAAACTGCCTCTGCTTTGGATTCAGTAGTAATAGGGGTAGTCCCACAATTGGGACCAGAATTTCCATTGCTAAGCAAGGCGGTTGTTAAGTGAGTCAAACACGATTTTACAATCTTTTTTTGCCATTGTGGTTAAGCAAATTGTTGCCGTTGTTAAGTGAATTGGACGGTCATTAAGAGAAACTGGCTTTCCCCATTGACGTGGCTTGTCAGAAGCCAGCTTATAGGATCACATGACCTTGGGATGCTGCAACCATTGTAAAAACACGCCAGTTGCCGAATTTTGATTATGTGATTATAGGGATGCTGAAACAGCTGTAAATGTGAGAGCTGGTTCTAAGATACCTTTTTTCCAATGCTGTTGTAACTTCGGTCACTAAGTAATGATTGTAATTCAAGGACTACCAGCATTGTGAACCCAGGAGATTACAAGCAGGGGACTCCTTGTAGATATTATAACAATAAAGCTAAATATTAATTCGGATGTATAATATGGAATCAGGAACCAATCAATCAGAATAGAGCCGCAAGGGATCTTGGAGATCTTCTAGTCTCATGGTGGTGAACCTATGGCACACATACAGGTGGCACAAAGAGCCCTCTCTGGGCATACATGCTGTCGCCCCAGCTCAATTCCACTGCACATGCGCGGGGAATGCATGTTGAATTTTGGGTATGCACGCACGTGCTTTTGGCACTTGGTGCCATAAAGGTTTACTATCACTGTACTAGTCTGACCCCTAGGAAACCCTAACATTTCAGACAAAGAGTTGCCCAATCTCTTCTTAAAATTCTCCAGTGATGAAGCACTTCTAGAGGCAGACTGTTCAGCTTGCTAATTGTCTCCCTGTTAGAAAGTTTCTCCTTAATTTTAATTTCTTAATTTCTTTGTGGAGAAGATGCTGAACTGGGGAGAAGGAAGGCTCCAAAGATCAAGATAAGGTTTGTAACCCAATAAAAACTCGCCCTTTTCAAGCTGTTAAAAAAAATGAATGGGGCTTTGATCATGCAGCCAGAGCTACTACTCCCTGCGTCTCTTACTCTGTTGCTTGGTAAATCAAAGCAATTGAAGAAACAGCCATCCAAACACAAGGTGGTTAAATACCTTCAAGTGTTGCCTTGCTGTCTGGAGTTGCATTTGGTTCGTGCATCAATTCCTTCTTTCCCTTGTCCCAAAGGTGCTTTTCCAAAAGGCAACGAGACTTCCTTGGGTTTATTCCTTGAAAACATTTTGCTTGTCATCCAAGAAGCTTCTTCATTTCTGACTAAATGATGGGAAAGGGGAAGGTTTATATTGTTTGCAGTTGTCTGTTCATTAACATTCTGAATGTCAGTCAGTCGGTCAGTAGTTAGCTCTTTGAGAGTCGTTGAGGCCACTTGGGGGTTTCTCAGTGCCTTCAGGGTCACCCGAAGTGCAAATAGATGTGGAACCTTCTTGGGGCTACTGAAAGGACTGTGTTGTGAACAGAAGATAGGTGTTGTTGTAACCCAGTTGAGGGAGGGCTGTTCAATTTTAACATAGTTGGCCGCTTCAACCCTCTTTCAAACCAGTGGTAGTCTCTGTCCAGAATGTGGATTTTACTGTTTTCAGAAGAGTGACTTTTGTTTTTCGGAGGGACATGGATTTGTGAATCTCATCCTGATCAGAGGTGGGATTCAGCTGGTTCAGACTGGTTCAGGTAAACTGGTTGTTAATTTTTTGTGCAGTTTGGAGAACCAGCTAATCACACCACTGGCTGGCCCATCCCATCCTGCCCCTCCCTTCCCAATCACTCCTTATCTTGCCTTGCCCACCTTGGCCATGCCATAGCAGCTGTTTCTCTCTGGCTTCCTTGCTCACTAGCTGGAAGAAGCTTCTTGAATGGAAAGCAAAAGGTTTTCAAGCAAAGAAGAAAAAAAGAAACCAAGGAAGTCCACTTGCCTTTTCGAAAAACATCTTTGGAACAACCATGACCTGGATGATTGACAATCTCCACAGACTTTCATGATGCTCCTTTTCTTCTTCTCCCCGATCAAGAAGCTGATCATTGGAACAAAAATGAGGATGTACTGCGATCGAGCTCAGTTCTGGGAAGTAAATGCAGGCAGTTTTCTTGGCAGGGTTGCAGAAGAAGCTTGCCACAGTATGTTTTTTTTTCCCAACTTCCGAGCCTAGCCAATAAAACTGCAGTTCCGAGAAAAACCCCATTCAAAAACTAGCTAAGGTTCACTTTGTTTAGCTTCTGAGAACAACTAAAGTCAGCTTGCTGTGGCTTGGTAACTTTAGGCGTGGGAATTATGCCTTTCCCAAAATTATCTCCCATGCTAAAAGGGAAAAAAGTAATAGCTGATATACAGAGAAGGAAAAATATACAGATAGTCCTCAGCTTACATTTTGACTTTATGTTGCTGAGCAGGACAATTGTTAAGTGAGTCACATCTCATTTTATGACTTTTTTGCCACAGTTGTTAAGTGAATCACTGCATTTGTTGAGAGAATCACTGCATTTATTAAGAGAATCACTGCATTTGTTAAGAGAATCACTGCATGAATCAGGCAGTTGTTAAGCAAATTTGTCTTCTCCCATTAACTTTGCTAACTGGGAAAGTTACAAATGGTAATCACCAGACCACGGGATGCTGCAACTTATGACCTATTTTCACACTTACAACCTTTTCAGCATCCCAACAGTTACATGATCGAAATTTGAGTACTTGCCAGTGCAACTCCCCTGCCAGCTGCCACTCAAATTTTGATTATGTAATCATAATGGTGAAGCGGTTGTAAGTGTGAAAATAGATCATAAGTCGCTTCTTTTGGTGCAGTTGTAATTTTGAATGGTCACTAAACAAACGGTTGTAAGTCGAGGGCTATCTGTACATGGATAGATAAGAACCCTGGTTTTTACCCACCTTGGAATTTGAAATGAGTCACTTGCTTAGGGGTAAGAGTTTGTGGGCATGGAGAAAGAATGGAACAGGGGCCTGGGAATCTCTTCTGGCCCAGTGCCTCGGATTTGTGAATGGAGAGCCTGGTCATAGCCTCATAGCCTGGTCTCTCCAGATTTCTTGGGACTTCAGATCCCAAAACCTCCCCGGGCCCTCCGCTCATCCCGCCAGGACCTCGCCACAGCCGTGCAGGCTGGGCAGAGCTGGGAAAACGAGCTGTGGGTGGGTGCCCACCTGCCAAGCGAAAGAGCCGGTTCGACCCGAGCTTGGCTTCCTCCCCAAGTCCCTCCAGCCCGAACCTGAAGGGGCCACCAGGAGAGGCCGCCTGAGGCAGTGATAGCGCCCACCCATCCATGGACAGGAAGGCAAGGCGACGGCCTGTGCCACGTCCTCCTCCGACTGAGCTCTACCGAGTGAGCGCCTCTGCCTGATGCTCATGCCACTGCAGCGTTTGGAGCTGCCAGCGCATTTGGAAATTGGGCGAGGGATGGACGGGTTGGGCGAGGGGTGGAAAGGACGGGCGGCTTTGGGCTCTCTCCACCGGACCTGCTGGCCAGGGAAGCAGTGCTGCCGTCACCTCGCCTACCTATCCACGGACTGGTGGGCACTATCACTGCCTTGGGCAGCCTCTCCCAGTGGCCCTTCGCATTTGGGCTGGAGAGACTTGGAAAGGAAGCCAAGCTCGGGTCGGCCTGGCTCATTCGCTTGGCAGGTGGGCACGCACCCACGGCTCACTTTCCCAGCTCTGCCCAGCCTGCACGGCTCTGGCGCGGCCCTGGCGGGATGATCGGAGGGCCCGGTGGGGAGGCGCTTGCTGCCTTGGTGAGAGCTCCACCGCCAGGCAGGAGGGCCCACCTGTCAGCTGCGCTGGGCACCCCAGGCGAAGCTCTTTGCGCTCTGCCTGGTGCCAGGCAGGGATGGCGGCTGGGCGCTTCTCCCAGGGTGGGCCGATCCTGTGCTGCGGCCCTGGGAGATTCGCCTCCCCATACGGGGTTGGGCTGCCCTTTCGGGCAGAGGAGGCTTTGTCATACTGGTAGTAGGGCATCGTTTTTAAAAGAATTGGCTTTGCCTTCAAAGACGAAGGGAAGGCGGCAACAGGAGCGCCTGAAGCCAAGTGTCTCCGCCAGGTTCCAGTTGCAGGGAGGAGCCCTGGTTGGCCATGTGTGGCTGCGCCAAACGCTGCGGCATTGCTCTAAACACCGCAGCAGCACGGGGAGAAGGGAAAGCAACGGTGGCAGAAGGTCTCCCGATACAAAGTGCCCCACCAACGCCAAAGTCAATGCAGGCAGCACCATATCCGGGTATGCAACAAAAGTACTTCCTAATGGCAAGCCCATCCCCCGCCATTCCCTCCCCCATTTCGCATGTTTAAAATAGGCCTTAATTTGGGGGGAGGGGCTTAATTTTATTTTATGCCTGTAAAACATGCTGGGACTTCCTATGGGGGAGACCGTATTGTTGGAGAAACATAGTAAATGTTTTTCTTTTCATCATGACCAAAACTGGATGCAGTATACCAAGTGTGGCCTTACCAAGGCATTATAAAGCAGTATCAACACTTCACGTGATCTTGATTCTATCCCTCTATTCATGCAGCTAGGACTGTGTTGGCTTTTTTGGCAGCTGCAGCACAACTGCTCATAATTTATTTATTTATTTATTTGATTTGATTTGTCAATCGCTTACAAAATAATAGGTACAAGTATATACATAGTTATGAGTACATGAAATGGGTACATATAAGAAAAATAAAAGAAACAATAGGACAGGGACGGTAGGCACGTTGGTGTGCTTATGCACACCCCCTACAGACTGCTTAGGAAAGGGGTGAGGTCAATAGTAGACAGTCTAAGGTTAAAGTTTTTGGGGTTTGGGGAAGAAACCACAGAGTCAGGTAGAGTATTCCAGACATTGACCACTGTTGCTGAAGTTGTATTTGCTGCAGTCAAGTTTGGTTCGGTTAACCTTGAGTTTGTATCCTATTGTGTGCTCTCGTATTGTTATGATTGAAGCTGAAGTATTCATTGACAGGTAAGTCATTGCAATGTATGATTTTATATACCATACTTAGATCGGACCGAAGACGGCATAATTCGAGGTTTTCTAGGTCTAGAATTTCAAATCTGGTGGCATCAGGTGTTCTACAATGAGTAGAGGAGTTGAGAACTCTTCTTGTGAAATATTTCTGGTCTTTCTCAACTGTGCTAATATCAGATACGTAATGTGGGTTCCAGACTGATGAGCTGTATTTGAGTATTGGTCTAGCAAATGTTTTGTATGCTCTAGTTATTAGTGTGATATTACCAGAGAAAAAGCAACATAGGATTAGGTTAACAACTCTTAATGCCTTTTTGGCTATGTAGTTATAGTGGGCTCTAGCACTTAGATCATTAGAGATGAGTATTCCAAGGTCCTTTACGGAGCTTGGATCATCAACAAGGTCTTGACTATTCAGCCTGTATTTTATTTTCTGACTTTTTTTGCCAATATGTAAGACAGAGCATTTATTTGTTCAGATTTAAAGTTACCATTTGTTTGGCCATTCTGATACATAGTCAAGATCTTTTTGAAGGGTAGTAGTATTTTCTGTGGTGGTGAATAGCTTTACATCATCAGTGAAGAAGATGCAGTTGCTCTTAATATGATCACAGAGATCATTTATGTAGAGTATGAAGAGAGTTGGTCCTAAAACACTGCCTTGGGGGACACCACTATTGACAGGTACAGATAGGACACTCCCAATTTTGACCATTTGTTGTCTGTTTGACAGGAATGCTTCTATCCAGATATATAGTTGTCCAGAGATACCATAAGTTTTTAGTTTTAGGAGTAATTTCTCATGTGCCACTGAATCAAAGGCTTTACAGAAGTCTATGTAAGTTGTGTCTATTGCTTTGCCCTGATCGAGTTGTGTAGTCCATATGTTTTTGCAGTGTAAGAGTTGCAGATCACAGGATAGTTTTTTTCTGAAACCAAATTGTTTATTGGAGAGTAGGTTGTTTGTCTCTTTAAGATTATGCTTAAAGGTTCTGCTATGGCAGTGGATAGCTTTTTTAAGAAGTAGGCACATATTCCGTCCGGTCCAATAGATAGAGATGGTTTTAGATTGCGTAGGGCTTTTTCAACATTGTCTTCTGTAAAATCGATATGTAGTTTTCTCTGGTTCGGTTAGGAAATACTGGGCATGATCCATTGCTGTTTACAAATACTGAGCCAAAGAATGCATTAAAGATGTTGGCTTTAATGGTGTCATTGTTGCAGTCTTTACCATTAGGTCCTGTCAGGGGTGGGGTGGACCTTGAGTCTTTTGGTTTGTTGTTTACTAAATTGTAAAAAGTGCGGGTGGAATTGGTGCGTAGAAGGTTTTCCTCTTGTTTAATGTGATAGTTGGTGCGTTCAGTCTTTATCTGGTGGCATAAATTTTTGTATCGGCTTTTGAAATTGGCAACGTGACCAGATTTGTTTTTCCACCAGAGTGATCTCTTTTTGGATTGAAGTTTCCTTATTGTTATGAGTAATCTGTTTTTTTGTTTTTTTGTTTGTTTTGGGAGTTGTTGGTACATATAGTTTGATGACTCTTTTGACTTCAAGTAAAAATATGTTGTAATGGTCTTCAACAGTATTACATCCAGTGAATAGAGATTGCCAATCAAGAAATGAGAGAGCATTGTCTATAAGATCATATTGCCTTTTTTGAAGTTATAATTGGGGATTACATCATTGTGATGATTTTTGTGTGGGCATAGGTTGAGACAAAAGTCAATCATATTGTGCTGTTGGAAAGGGGTTCTTTAGTTTGTATTCCGTAAATTAAATTCAAACTATTGCAAAAGATGAGATTGAGGCAGTTGTTAAATCTAGTGTTCTTGGTTACTAGTTGTTCCAGTCCCAGATTTGTAACAGTATTGTAGAAGGTTGCATGTATGGGTTCAGTTGTACATTCATTTAGGGTCCAGTTAATATCAGGTAGATTGACGTCACCAAGAAAGATAAAAACGTGTGGGCAGGATGTTGCCCATGTTAGTAGTGAATTTAGCTTGTTTACATGTTCGATGTCATAATCAGGTGCTCTGTAACATAGTAAGAATCGAAATGTGGTATAGACAGACTATGGTCTCAGGAAGAACAAGCTCCTGGGTAACTTGGATGTTTTTTAGACGTAAGGACTTGTTATAGAAAATAGCAACACCACCTCCTCTACGAATTTCACGATCTCTTCGGTAAACATGATAGTCTCTTACTGAGGTAATGGAGTCAGGGAGAGAGGCGTTGAGCCATGTTTCACAGACAAATATGATGTCAAATTTAGCCATATTTAGTAAGAGGAGAAATTCAGGTATTTTATTCACAAGGCTTCTTGCATTGAGTAGCTTGCATTTAAGGACAGCAGTAGTTGGAATTGAGCTAGTTAGGGGTGTGCGTGCCTAGTCTTGGGTGATGGTGGATAGGGTTGTGGTTGAAGATTAAAGCTGAGTTGCGGGTTGTGTGACTTACTTTTGATACAGTCAGCACGGTAGTCAATGTACTAGACTTGTACAATTCTCGTTGCAGGCAGGATCAACGCTTATTTCTGGAATGCTACTGATCTTGTACAAAGACAACAACCTTGGATCATTTGGCTTCCCAAAACCAGTCCAGCAGGATTCCTACAGCTCACTCATTTCCCACTGGAACCCCCAAATTTGCATTTTTCTCCAGCTTGTCATGGATTTAATGACAGGCTGTGTGAAGGCTCAGAAGAAGTTGCTGGAGTTGACTCATCACCAGAAAATGAGAATGTGAATTGTGGACAATCTTTTCTGGTTTTAACACCTGTAGCGACAATCCCCACTCCATGTTTTCAAGATGAGAACTAGCAGTACACAATCCCAACCACCTTTGCTGCTTTTTTTTTTTGCAAAGTCAGAATATTTAAGTATAATAAATTAAGGATTTTCATGCATTTAGGCAGCCCTTTGTGTATTGCACCAAGGGATCCTATTACTACTGATACCACCAATTGGTTTCTTCCTCCACAATAGCTCAACTTCAATTTGCAAATCACAATATTTCGTTACTTTTTCCAGCTATTTTGCTTCAATTCGTGCATCACCTGATATTGCAATATCAATGAACCAGACTTTTTTCTTTTCCACAGTTGCCAGGCATGTTGTGGGACAGATGTCTGTCTGTTTGGATCTGAAAGTCCCACAAGATCTTGATCTGTTCAATTTCAAGAACTTTGTCAATTTGCGGTTCCCAGTAATTTTTGCTGCATTTGAACCCAAAGTTCTGGCAAAACTTCGAATGTATGATTTTTGCAACTTGATCATGATTTTGCAAATGTGAGATTATTATGATTATGATTATGATTAAAGTGTACACTGCCCAGAGTCCCTCTATAAAAGGAATAGGTGGTGAAGAAGTTATACATTTTATGTGACTAACTTAACAACTGCAGTGGTAACTTAACAAATGTGGTAAGAAAGATCAAAAATAGAGCAAATCTCACTTGACAAATATCTCATTTAACAACATAAATTTTGGGTCCCGTTGTCATAACTTGTGGTAACACACCAGGTGTGATGACCCGGGGTGTGGCACAAAAGTAGCTAAATTCCCTTTAATATCTCCAACTTGGCCCCCAATGTTCAGTTGTCCTTGGCTGGAGATCAAACTCTTCCAAAAACAGTCTACAAAGGGAAGAAATGCAGTCCGAACCCAAAGTACAGATAAATTAGAAATAAAAAAAACCAACACAAACTACGCTGAAGTAATTAACACAACAGGCCAGGATAATATATTGCAGACTTCCAAAAGATAACGTAGCACACACAGTTAGGAGGATGCCAAAACCCAGATAAGCATCCGACGAAGATAATGCACGCTTTGCTTCTAGCAAGGTGCTATGTGCAAACGCCCTTCTTATATCCTGTTCTCCCAGCTGCAACTAATGAAAGGGATTAGGACCTTTTTCTCTCCCGTAAGCCACGTTGCTTCCTTCTCCGTTCCTACCTGTGTGCCCTAGGATGAAGAGGGGGTGGCCCTGGGTCTTCCTCTGAATGTTCAGCTGGACTGTGTCTTTCCCCCATTTCTTCCACAGTCACCAGAGCCACACTCCCACTCCCTGCCAGCTGCTCAATCTCCCCCTCAGAATCAGATTCCAACAAGGGCATGACACTAGGTTCCCCACATGATTGCCTATATAAGGTGCTACCTTGACAGATCCTTGATTAGGACTTGAACTGTTAAGTTTTTGCTAGTCTTAGACTGTGAAATGAATTTAACAACAACAACAATCTGGTTATGGCTGACCAACAGAACACTGAAGAAAGAGACAGAAGGCCTGATTCTTGCAGCCCAAGAACAAGCCATCAAAACGAATGTAATCAAAGCCAGAATAGAAAAATCTGCTGATGGCCCCAATTGCAGAGTCTGCAAAGAAGCAGACGAAACCATCGATCACATACTGAGCTGTTGTAAGACAATCGCTCAGAATGACTACAAACAACATCACAACACAGTCACTCAGATGGTCCACTGGAATTTGTGTCACAACTATCATTTGCCTGTAGCAAAGAACTGGTGGGATCATAAGCCTGAAAAAGTGGTCGAAAATGAACACACAAAACTGCTGTGGGACTTCCGAATACAGACTGACAAAGTTTTGGAACAGAACACCCTGGATATCATGATTATGGAGAAGAAAAAAGTGTGGATCATCGACATTGCCATACCTGGTGACAGCAGAATCGACTTGAAAAAGTCACCAGATATCAGGACTTGAGAATCGAACTGCAGAGACTCTGGCTGTGCCTAAAGACCTAGGCAAGCACTTAAAAACAATTGGCGCTGACAAGATCACCATTGATCAGCTTACTGCGATCTGCTCGCATAATCCGCCGATGTATCACGCAAGTCCTAAACATTTGGGAAGTGTTCGATTTGTGATTTGTGATACGAAACCCAGCATACTTATCTCGTTTGCTGTGTATACTGTCACTTTTTTGTGTATAATATAATAATAATAAAAAAACAAAGGCAGAATATAAGGAAAAATAGCTGGATGACAGATTAAATGGATGGAAAACCAAAGCTTTGCATGGACAGCACTTGAAAAACATTGAAGGAGAATGCAATAACAACTTGACATGGGCATGGCTTAATATGGGAACCATCAAGAAAGAAATGGAAGGTTTAATACCTGCTGCTCAAGAATGCCACGAAAGCGGAGATACAAAAATCCAAACTGCAGACTTTGCAATGACAAAGTTGAAACTATTTCACATTTAATATGTGAGTGCAGCAAAATCGTGCAACCTGATTACAAAACTAGACACGACCGAGTTGCTAAATTAATCCACTGATCATTATGTAAAAAATATGACTTACCTGTATCTAAAAAGTCATGGGAACATAAAATAGAAAATGTTTCAAAAATGAGAAGGTGAAGATCTTTTAGGACTTCCGAATACAGATGGACCATCATTTTGGAACACAACACGCCAGATATCACAGTTGTTGAAAACCAAAGTGTACAATTTATTGATATCACTGTACCAGAAGACGCCAGAGTCAAAGAAAAAGAACTGGAAAAAAAATCACAAAATATTGCGACCTGGCCATCAAAACTATGCAATTATGGATGAAACATGTAACAGTGATACACATTGTCATTGGGACACTTGGACCATGTCCAAGAATTTTATAAAATACATCAAGAAGTTGCAGCTTCCTGCTGTAGTGCCACCAGAACTGCAAAATCTGCGCTATTCGGAACATTGTACATCTTAAGAAGATACTTGGTTGATACTTAGGATGCTGGCAGCAACCCGTATCAACCATCAGTGCCAGTCAATGATATTTGTGATACATTTTTAAACATTCAGATGGCTGAGTTTCATGTTTAATGAATAAAAGATAAAAATATAAAGTGGTTGCTTTCTGCTCAACCATCTTTTGAGGACTTAATACCATCACCCTCTTACTTATATTATCAGGAACTTTCTTCTAAAAGTTCATAGGTATATTCTTTCCTGCAACTTTCCCAGAAATCTCCTAGTCAGCCTGGCTGCTGCTGAGAATTCTGGGAGTTGAAGAGAATTCTGGGAGTTGAAGAGACCGAGGCAAAGGCTGCTGTTATCTGTCACCCCAAATGATACCTGGTATGAGGAATTATGGGAGTTAGAGTCTCAGCATAGCTGGAAGAAGCCAACTTAGAAAAGTTGGACAACTGTTTGGTCCAACTACCAGTATATGAACCATAAACTCATCTCCATAAACCAGGGATCAAAGCACTGAGTGCAAAAAATGCCACTTACTTTAAAGTGGGCCTAGTGTGATGCCACCATACACTTCAACTTTGACTTCCGGCTACACCTTTGTTTTAATTAACGGATTATTGGTTTTTTTTTTCATTATAGGAAAAAGAAACACTTGTCCTTGATTGCTCCTGGTTTTGTAAGCAAATAAATACCTAATAATTGAAAGGAGATGAAAAAGCTACAAGAGTGACAGCTGAATTAGGAGGGGAAAATTGAATGAAAGAAACTGAGATAATTGGGATAATGGAATTTAGGTGGAGGGCACTTTATAGACCTGTTCAATTCATGATAGTTCAGAATCTGCATGTGGATTCATTTTACTTTTTAAAACAAATATTTTAATGGTGATGAAGAAATGCTACTTCACCAATTATTAATTATTACCCATCTGGTCATCTGTTTGTAATTGTTGATCAGTTTCAGTTTGATTAGTGTGTGCATGCATGTGAAATGGCTCCAACACACACACACAGATGCACACACACACACACACACACACACAGAGATGCACACAAGGTGACAGACAGACAGACAAACACACACACCAGACTAACAGAATAAGAGAGCTGGAAGGGACCTTGGAGGTCTTCTAATCTCCCCCCTCCCCTCGCTCAAGCAGGAGACCCTATTTCATTCCAGACAATCTCTTCTTGAAAACCTCGAGCACTGAAGCACTCACAATGTCTGGGGACAAGTAGTTCCACTGATAAATTGTTCTATGTGTCGGAAAATTTTTCCTTAGTTCTAGGTTCCTTCTCTCCTTGATTGGTTTCCATCCATTGCTTCTTGTCCTGCCCTCAGCTGCTTTGGAAAATAGGTGGATGCGGAGCCTTTCTTTAGGGCAAATATCAGAAGACTGCTATCGTGTCACCCCTAGTCCTTCTTTTCATTAAATTAGCCATACCCAATTTCTGCAACCGTTCTTCATTGTTTTCCAGTTCCTTAATCATCTTTGCGGCTCTTCTCTGCATTCTTTCTAGAGTCTCAACATCTTTTTACATCATGGCAACCAAAACTGGATGCAGGATTCCAAGTGTGGCCTTACCAAGGCCTTATAAAGTGGTATTAACTCTTCACCTGATCTTGATTCTATCCCTTTGTTTATGCAGCCTAGGACTGTGTTGGCCTTTTTGGCAGCTGCAGCACACAGCTGGCTCATATTTAAATGGTTGTCCACTAGGTAGGACTCCTTCTGCTTACATTTACTACTGTTAAACCAGAAACATGGCTGGAAGTATTTTCAAAACAGACTTGAACTACAGCCTGATTTTTTTTTTTTTAATTTGATGATCTGAGCCATCAGGACTAGAAATCAATGAAAGTTTAATTCCAAGTTTGGAAAGACACTTGTGAGTCAGATTACAGGTAGTTCTCAAGTTACAATCATAATGGAGCCTGTCTATTATGGTCATTTGCTATAAAGTGGTAACAATGGTAAAATGGGCCAATCACATGACTGACTCAATTTCAGACCATTTTTGTGGTGGTTGTTAAATGAACATGGTTGTAAAATGAATGGCTCTGTTGATAAGAGAATATAGCCACCATTAAGCAAATACATGGGGTCTGGAATAAAATACCAATTTTCAACAAAATCGTCATAAAATGCAGTCCTGTGATCACAAGATGCTGCAAACAGCTATAAATGTGGCTTTATTGCCAAGTGCCAGTCAATCACACTGTCAGTCACAACTTTGGCAACTTGTAAGCAATCAGTCGACTAGCTGCATGCTCCAAGTTTCCTTGTGGTGTTCTGCATAGTTGAACATACCTCCTGCATGCTGCATGCCTAGATATACAAGGAAGTTACCTATTGTCTTTTGTCTAAATGTGTAATGAAAACCAGATCCGACCACACGATAGCGAAAAATTGAAGCAAACTGCATATGCATATCTTCGCTACTAACTAGTAGAAAAGATATTGACACTCTGGAGATGATTAGGGGACTGGAGGCTAAAGCATACAAAGAACGGTTGCAGGAACTGGGTATTGGCAATGTTGGCAAACTGGCACACAAGATTTGTATAAGCTAAGGAGAATAGGTCAAGAAAATCCTGCTGTCATGTTACCTAAACTGGTAATGAAATATTCAGAAACTAAACTGAAACAAGCTTGGATAGCAATCATTGCCAAAAGGAACTGGCTATGTCTACTTTAACATAAAGAAGGATGGCATGAGAACAGCGTTCCAGTCTTTAAGGGCTGGGACAAAGAGAGGGGAGGGTTTCTATCTCTTCTCCAAAGCACCAGAAGCCAGGGCAAGAAACAATGGATGGAAACTAATCAAGGAGAGAAGCAACCTAGAAATAATGAGAAATTTCCTTAGTGAGAACATTTAAGTAGTGGAGCAACTTCCCTCCAGAAGTTGTAAATGCTCCAACATTAGAGGCTTTTAAGAAGAAATTGGACATCCATTTGTTTGAAACGGTGTAGGGTTTCCTACCTGAGAAGAAGGTAAGACTAGAAGACCTCCAAGGGCCCTTCCAACACTGTTATTCTTTTTATTTTCATAACTATCAGTAGTAGTTTTCCTGATTTTGACGAAGTCTGGCTTTCCTATCTTAAAGTATTAGCTGTTGGCTCTGGTCATTAAAGAGCCACAATAACCTTGTTACCTCATAAATAAAACGATCTCCATCCGAAAAGAGAACAAAGTGTAGTCGATTTACAGGCCGGCATTCAACTTCCTCTCGGTAGGTGCTTTGCATTATCCTGGTTTTTTTTAAAAAAAAGTTTAAAAATAGACTTTATTTACAAAAGATTAAAACACAAACAAACATGCAAATATGTAAAAATAAAAAGAATATAAATAGAACAATATACATATTTCTTTCTATTACATTTGATATTAAGATTGATGGCTCATAGTAAACAGTAATAAGTAATCATTGGCAAGTATTCCTTATCCCTTATCAATTACCTATTAATTAATTAATAATATATTATTCTGCTATTACTATTGGATTTTAACTGTATTGATTAATCGAATGGAGCCTTCATAATATTTATATAATAGACAAGAAGCTTGAAAGCGTTATTATTATACACTCAATATATACAACTATATATAGTATGTGTCCTGGGTTCATTTATCCTGTATACCTTTTTTCTTGCGCTCTGCCCAGCTGTACCACTTATCCCAGACCAAGTAATACTCTGACTCTTCCTTCCCATTTAATTTGAGTGTGAGCCTCTCCATTTTGGCGCATTCATAGCTTTTTTGAATAATAATGTGTATCGGGCCTTTTCCAATATTGTGCTAAAGAATTTCGCGCCACTGTTAATAAGTGGATGATCAGATATCTCACTTTGGGAGGGTATTCCCCTTTAATCATTCCCAGGAGGAACAGTTCCAGTTTCCACTCCAGTCCCCATTCAATAATTTATTCTGTCCATATTCTTATCCTTGTCCAATATTTTTTAATCTCAGGGCATGTTCACCAAAGATGGAAATAGGTACCAAGTTTCTCTTTGCATTTCCAACAGCTTGGATTTGCTGTTGGATATATTTTAGCTAATCTAGAGCGTGCCAGATGCCATCTATATATCATTTTATATAAGTTTTCCTTATATGGTATTGATTTTGTAAATGTAAGATTTTTTTCTGCCAAATTTCCTCCCAATAATCCAAATCTATATTATAACTGATTTTTTTTGCCCAAGCTAACATTGATCCTTTCACAATTTCCTCAGCTAGTTCATATTCTAATAGGAAATTATACAATTTGGATATCATATTTTTCTCCGGGCCCAGAAGTGTTTTATTTAATTGAGTATCTTTTGTTTCAAATCTGTGTTCTTTTGCGTCCCTAATATGTCTCATTTTTATTTGAAAGTAGGACCAATTGTCAATAATTATTCCTTGGGTTTTTAGCATCTGAATCAATTTAAACGATCCCTCATTATCTAGTATTTGAGCTTTTTGCTAATGTCCATCATGTTAAGATGGAACATCACCTCCATTGTTGAAAGCCCCCTTGGGATTTTAGTATAATGGTTTCTTCTAATATCTGTCCAGATTTTAATCAAAGATTTACATAAAGTGTGTCTGGAGAAATATGAATGACTTTTGTTATTTGGGTTGCACAAAAATGCATGCCATCCTATTTGTAAATCATGGCCCTCGAGTGTTAAGATTAAGACCTACTACAAAGCCACGGCACTAGTGTGGATAAAAGACTGGATTAAATTGGAAAACAAAACAATTTTAACACTGCATTATCCTGTTTTGTTCAGCCCTTGCACCTCAGTGTGAGTGGAATTGTGTTTGCCAAGAAGCAGCAGATCCATTTTGCGAATTAATCAAATACTCTATGTGGTTTCTTTAAAGAAATTGGCAAGTGTCTCATCTTCCTCAGATAAAAGAACTTAAGTCCTAGTTTTCAAATCTTGTTATCCAAGTGACCTACATACTAAATCATTATGGAGTGACAGTACTTCCCTGGATCAATAAACATCAAACCACATCCTCTGTTACTGAGAGAGAGAGAAAAATAACAGTCATGGCCTCATATAGCCTTCTGGGACTTTTGACTTGTTTTCCAGGAGTGGACCACTTCAACAAAGTCAATGGGATGATCTCTGTCCCCACTTTGAATTCAGTTGAGCCCAAAATTTACGTTGCTAAGCTTCTGTTATTAAGTGAGTTTTGCCCCATTTTACAACCTTCCTTGCCACAGTTATTAAGTGAATCACTGCAATTGTTAACTTAGTAACATGGTTGTTAAGTGAATCTTTCTTCCCTGTTGACTTTGCTTGTCAGGTGTGAAATGTGATCCCATGACCTTGGGACACATCAACAGTTATAAATATGAGTCACTTGCCAAGCATCTGAATCTTGATCATGTGACTATGGGGGATGCTGCAACAGTTGTGTGAAAAATGTCCCTTTTTTCAGTGCTGTTGTAACTTCGAACAGTCACTAAATGAATGATTGTAAGTCAAGGACTACCTGCCACAATGACATGGGGGAGGAGAGAGATGTCCATAATGGAAAATGGGGTTAATGAGCAAACCAGTCTTATTTCATTCTTTGACAAAGAGACAAAAATAGTAGGCCAAACACTGTGGATATAGTATATTTCTTCCAACTGTGAGATCAATTAACCAGTGGAACAGCTTGCCACCAGAAGTTGTGGGTGCTCCATCAATGGAGGTTTTAAAGAAAAGACTAGACAGCCAGTTGTCTCAAATTGTATAGGGACTCCTACTTGAGCAGGGGGTTGGACTAGAAGACCTCCAAGGTCCTTTCCTGCTCTGTTCTGATTGATTGAATGTAATTGAATGTCTGAATGTAGTTCGAGGCTTGGCATTTCTTAGATGGGGGTAGGAAATGAAAAGAGGAAGTTGCATTTAAGGGCATACTAACAATTTCAGCAGGATCTGAGTTTCTGTTTGATGCATTCCTGGTTTAGCAGTTGGTCCCGAAAATGAAATTTATGTGGTTTCTAAATGACTATTTTGAAAATGGAAATAACTCAGTGCCTTTTGGAGTTTTTTAAGAGCAAAGACTCTTTCGAAATAAGTTGCATTTCGATCAAGTCTTGTAAAGTGTTAATGTACCACTGTTATATGCTGAGAGACTATAATTGGTCCTTGCTTAATGATCACTCATTTAGTGTCCCTTTGAAATTGCAAAAAAAAAAAGGACTTATGACCAGTCCTCACAACCATTACAGTCCCATGATGGTGATCTGGCTGCCTGGCAGCCATTGTGCATTTACAACAATTGCAATGTCCCGTGGTCACACAATCACTATTTTCAACCTTCTCAGTTGGCTTCCAACAAGTAAAATCAGTGGGTAAGCCAACAGAAAAGGTGATAAGTCATGTTCTGTCTCACTTAACAACCAAGCCACATAAATGTGGATTTTCTGGTCCCTATTGTGGTCAAAAGTTGAGGACTACAGGTAATCTTCAACGTACAACCACAATTGAGACCCAAATTTCTGTTCTTAAGTGACAAATTTGTTAAGTGAAATTTGTCCATTTTTATAACTTTTCTTGCCACTGTTGTTAAGTGGATCGCTGCAGTTAAGTTAGTAACACAGTTGTTAAGTGAATCTAGCTTCCCCATTGACTTTGCTTGTGAGAAGGTCGTAAAAGGGGATCATATGACCGTAGGATACAGCAATCGCCATAAATATGAACTAATTACCAAGCATCCTAATTTTGATCATGGGACCTTGAGGATACTGCAAAGGTTGTAAGTGTTAAAAAAGACCCTAAGTCACATTGTTCGGTGCCGTTGAAACTTTGAATGGCCACTAAAGGAACTGTTGTAAGTTGAGGACTACGTATATTTGTTAGTTTCCCAGATTAAAAACAAAGCAGCAGTCTTTATATAAGATGAGAAGGACATGTGGATCATCGATGCCCCAGCTCGGATTTCAGTTTTACAACTGCCGGCCATGTCAGGGGCACATTGATGGAGAAGGATTGGCTGTTACAGGCAAAAATGGCATAGTATCCCTGACTCAGTGGTGGTATTCAATTTTTTTTCTGTGGGCGTGGCTTGGTGGGCATGGTGTAGCTTGGTAGGTGGGGCATGGCTTGGTGGGCGTGGCTTGGTGGGCGTGGCAGGGGAAGAATACTGCAAAATCTCCATTCCCCACTGACCTGCTTTCCAGCTCTGTTCTCCTGTGCAGGGCCACCGAAGGAGCCCTAGCCGATTGGCTGGGACTCAATGGAAGGTGGAGAAGAGATGGGGGCGGGGTCATTCAGAGGCGGGACTTGCCAGTTCTCCGAACTCCTCAAAATTTCCCCTACCGGTTCTCCAGAACTGCTCAGAACCTGCTGAATACCCACTTCTGCCCTGATTCGGGCTGAAGGGCTCAACTCTGCCTGAAATTGCAAAAATTTATTGGCTCCTTTCGCCTCTCAGTGCCTGGGAATGTCGCAAAGCATACTGGGGTGATTAGATAAAGGAGATGAAAAACAGAGCTGGCAATTCTCCAACATTAGAAGCTCCAAGGACGTTGGCAGGTTGCCACGGTGTAGAGCACACAAGTGTAGGGGAACACCCGTCTTTAGGCTCTCTTATTTTGCAAAACAGAAGGAATGTTTGGACACAAAAGAAATAAGTGAATTCCTTGAGCGGTTACAGAACAAAGGCCGACCTGTTGGGGGTTCTACAAAAACTCTCCAAAGTGGTCAATATTATAAGTTTCAGGAATTCCTCACTATATGTAACGCGGAGCCTGCCCATCATGGTCGTAAGTCCCGAGGATCATAAAAAGTCATTTTGTGGCATTTCTTATAAGCAAAGGCCGCAGTCGTTAGCTGAACCAATGATTTTGCGTTGCCAAAAACCAGAAATAAAAGCTTTTTTTTAAAAAAAAAAACCTATCATAAAATGTGGTGATGCTGCAAATATAACCCTAAATGCAGTCTAGCTGTCCAGGGACAAACTTCAGACGAATGTCTTTTTCCAGCATCTTCTCTGAAAATCCCTCTTTGCTTCTGGGATTAAGGGCAGCATCAGAAAAAGGGTAATTTATTTGGGGTTTAAGATAAAGTGTGTGTGTGGAGTGAACAGTTTCCTAGAGGATTGTAGAGGTAGTCCTCAACTTAGGACCACAACTGCACCCCACATATGGCTAAGCAAGGCAGCTTTTAAATGATCTCTGTCCCATTTTATGACCTTTTGTTGTCACAGTTGTTAAGTGACTGCAGTTAAGTCAATAACACAGTTGAGTGAATCTGGCTTCCTTGTTGACTTTGCTTGTCAGAAATTTGCAAAAAAAGTGATCACGTGACTCTGGGACACAGAGACTGTCATAAATACATGTCAACTGCTAAGCGTTCAAATTTCAATTAGGGGACCATGGGAAATGCTGCAACCTCCTTAAGTGTAAAAAAATGACTTTTTTTTAGTGTCATTGTAACTTTGACTAAATGAACGGTTGTAAATTGAGGATTATTTGTGCCTTGAATTCCACAGACCCATTTGTTGTTGATCCAGACACCACGAAATAACAGGGAACTTGGAAGCATTTTTGTCCAGCCCTCTGTCAGTAACACTCAAGTAAGAAGCCCTGCACACACAAGAGTCTTTTGCAACCTGGTGCCTCTGGCCAAGAGTTTTGGAAACCCCTGGAACTGGGCTTGCAACAATTCTAGTGGCCACCTCGTTGGAGAAGGATGATTTTGTGTTGGAGTTAGCTTTGGATATTTTTCTTTTCCCAATAGTCTTTTGTTGGAAGTTATAACCCACTCCTCTCCTGGAG
Organism: Hydrophis major; assembly: GCA_033807585.1. Lineage (NCBI taxonomy): Eukaryota > Metazoa > Chordata > Lepidosauria > Squamata > Elapidae > Hydrophis > Hydrophis major. The sequence continues at coordinate 165,415,263 of CM066343.1, forward strand.
AAATGAAATATTTTAAGATATATTAAAAGGGCAGAATATTTCCCCTGAAAGTGAAGTGGAAATTCAGAGAGACAGAACCTCAGCCCCCCCCCCACACCTTTGTCAATGGGCCATTAAAGCCTGGGCCAGACTATTCTACATAACAAAGATCTACCTCCTCCAGGCAGACCCATAATAAGAATTGCCCAAAGCCCTTTCATTACATCCATCCTCCAGCAAGGCTCAACCAAGCCTGGGACTCAGGACAGCCTACAGAGACTGGCACCCAATCAGAACACAAGCTTAAATCCCAACAGTGGGCATAAAACTCAGAGACTCTTAGCATCGCTTCTCTTTTCACTCAGGAACTCCAAGCCATGGGATCCTGTCCACCATTAAACCATCTCTCCAAACAGCCTCCATGCTTCCAGTGTCTTTTTCCCCACTTGGAACTGAACCCCAGAGGGATTTTTTTTCCCCCAAGATTTTGTCCATTTGTTTGAGCACTGCTTACTTCCTCTGAGCCTGAATGAGATTTCTTAGCCAGAAACCCTATCAGAACTGACGCTTGTGGAGACTACAGCTAGTCCTCAACTTACAACCACAACAGAGCCCCAGGTTTATATAGCTAAGTGAGAAATTTGTCAAGTGAATTTTGCCTCATTTTATTACCCTTCTTGCTACATTTGTTAAGTGAATCACCGTAGTTGTTAAATTAGTAACCCAGTTGTTAAGTGAATCTGGCTTCCCCATTGACTTTGCTTGTTAGGAGGCTGCAGAAGGGGATCACATGACCCCAGGACACTGTGACCGTCATAAATGTGAGTCAGCTATCAAGCATCCAGATGTAAATCATGTAACCATGGGGGTGCTGCAATGGTCATAAGTGTGAGTCATAAGTAACTTTTTCAAGTGCTGTTGTAACTTTGAATGTCGACCTGTACTTAGACCACTGTCTAAGTGGAGGACAGTTTATTCCCCATATTAAAAAAAGTCCCTGCAGATTTTACTTTGCTATTCATTGTTGACTATAGAGATGCTCACTTCCATTTCAAAGCCATTGAGCCAGTGCGGTCCAAAGACATTTCCACGGTCATGTGGCCAGCATGAGGCACTGGAGCACTATTATCTTCCCACCAAAGTGGTACCTATTTATCTACTTGCATTCGCATACTTTAGAACAACTAGGTTGGAAGCAGTAGGGTGAGGACGGAAACTCAGCCCGTCGCGTGGCATCAGGTTTCGAACCTGGGGTGCAGCTTTCCAGCCAACCAGCTCAGCACCTTAACCGCTGAACCACTGTGCTGCCTATTCCCTGTCTTGTCATGTGTCAAAAGTGAGACACATATTAAGAGGTCCTGAAGGATCTGCTACCAGTGGTGGGATTCAACTGGTGTAACAACTGGTCCGGTGAGGGCATGCTTCGCCCAAACAGCTCAAACTGGTTTGAACTGGCTGAATCCCATCCCTGTCTGCCATATGCAGTTGGTTTTCTGTAGCCAGATTTTCTGCTAACAGAGCTGCTTATGGTTTTTGACAATGAGGTTGCTGGCAGGAATCTATCCATCCTCCCTCTCTCACTGCCTCTACCTTCCAGGAACAAAACTGCAGCAGCTTGGAGCCAGAATAGAAATTTTGGACTACCTGCTCCTCATTGGCTGCCAGGAGTACTGAATATCTGCTAATAAAGAGTCCATCAGATTAAAAGGTTCTTCATGGGTAAGACTTCTGCCTTTCAATTGATGGTTTCTATTGATTATGTGTCATCAAGTCCAGATTGACTCTTTGCAACCCGAAAGATATTGTCAGCATTCCAGCAAACCTCCACTCCAATCAGTAACTCTGAGACCAGCATAATCTCAAAAGTACCTTTATTAGAATTGCACCTGGCACATCTGTGGAATCTCAAAACTAAAAGTTTCCCAGACTTCCCACAATGTCCCAAACTGCAATCCATCCCCTTTTTTTCCCATCATCACATCACATGGACCAATCACGATCCATTCCAGTGTAAGATCCTTTTTCTCTGCTGTGCCACACTTAGTTCACACTTGAACTAAGAAAAGAATTTTATTTTGTCTACTTCGAACTACTCAATTAAAATCATCCCCTTCCACCTTCCCAGGCTATGTGGCAGCATGGAATATGGCTTCCAAAGCTGAGAAATGTATTTTCTCGAGGAAGACCTGTCCCCAATTCCATCTTTCAGGTGTACCCATTGCTGCTATGGTGGATTCTGCCAATCACATTACACAGAGTTCTCAACTTACAAAGATTCATTCACTGACCATTTGAAGTTACAACGGCACTATAAAAAGTGACATGACTTTTTTTAACATTTTAGGTCTCTGCAGAATTCCCAGGGTGACCAAAATTCAGATGCTTGGCCACTGAATCGTATTTATAACAATTGCAGTGTTCATGTGATCGATCCCTTTTTGCGACTTTCTGAAAAGTAAAGACAATGGGGATGCCAGATTCATTTAATTACTCACTTAACAACTGCAGTGATTCACTTAACAACCATGGCAAAAAAGACCATAAAATTGGCAAAACTCATGAATCAACTTTCTTAGCAACAGAAATGTTGTGCTCAATTGTGGTCATAAGTCGAGGACTGCTTGCAAATGTTTCCAAGCCTTTGAGATGTAAGAAGACTTCCTGGAATGAACTAGAAGATAACAATAGAAGAGAATATTTATAGCTCAGAGTTGAACTGTGGAGTCCTGGTATTATCTCAGCTTCGTTGTCTTCTTGCAGACATTTAATTACCCAACTGGGTAACATCATCTGTGCTTAAAGGGAAGGGAATTTGCTCTCTGTTGAAATACAAGCTGATAGTCTATCAGTGTTGCCAGTTCCTTGATTAGACTGCAGTTTACTATTAGCTTCTTTGACAGAGTTGATAGTTCTTTGATTGGGGTATTGTTTACTGCGTGATTGTTAGCCTAGTATTAATAATTATAATTAAAATATTAATTACTGTTAATTAGAAATAACTAACTAGAAAATGGTACATAGTCATTTAAACCTGAGGGTCTTTCAAAGCAATTCCTTAATCTCTCTGATCCTGTTCATCCAGTTGAATCGTTGTATTCTTTTGCTCAACCTTGTCAAGCACAATCATTTTTTTTTCTTCCTTTCAAATCCCAAAGATGCTTTTTAGCAAGAAACAACTGGACTTTCTGTTTTTTCTTTGAAGACGTTTTGCTTCTCAACCAAGAAGCTTCTTCAGCTCTGTCCCACACCATTCGAAGAGTGTTCATCCCAAAGTACATAGCTTAACGTCTGTGGAGATTCTCATTCATCCAGGTCATGGCTGTCACAACGTTGCTTTTTTTTTTTTTTTTCAAGAGACAACTAACTGGACTTCCTGTTTTTCTTTGAGAAGCAAAAAGTCTTCAAAGAAAAATGAAAAAGTCCAGTTGCCTCTTGAAAAAAGCACCTTTGGGACAGCCATGACCTGGATGAAAGAGAATCTTCATAGACATCACTTCTACGGTTCTACTGAGGAATTATTGAGTCGGTCATCTGCACCTCTATAACTGTCTGGTTTGGCTCTGCAACCCAACAGGACAGACCCAGACTTCAGAGGGCTACCAACCTGCCTTCAATCGAGGAGCTGTATACTGCACAAGTCAAAAAGAAGGCTGTGAAAATATTTACAGATCCTTCACATCCCGGACATAAACTGTTTCGACTTCTACCCTCAAAACGACGCTATAGAGCACTTCACACCAGAACAACAAGGTCAGTTTTTCCCCGAATAGAGCACTCTGCTAAACAACTAATTCCCTCAGCACTGTCCCAACTATTTACAAAGTCTGCACTACTATCATTATTAATCTTCTCATCACTCATCACTCCTTATCACCTATCCCCTCCCACTTGTGATTGTGTGACTGTAACTTTGTCACTTGTATCCTTACGATTTATACTGACTGTTTCCTAGTATGATTTGATTGCTTATTGTACCCTATGACTATCATTAAGTGTTGTGATTCTTGACTCTTCATTAATGTATCTTTTCTTTTATGAACACTGAGAGCATTTGCACCAAGACAAATTCCTTGTGTGTCCAATCACACTTGGCCATAAAGAATTCTATTCTATTCTATTCTATTCTATTCTATTCTATTCTATTCTGTGTACACTGAGAGCATTTGCACCAAGACAAATTCCTTTTGTGTCCAATCACACTTGGCCATAAAGAATTCTATTCTATTCTATTCTATTCTATTCTATTCTATTCTATTCTATTCTATTCTATTCTATTCTATTCTATTCTATGTACACCGAGAGCATTTGCACCAAGACAAATTCCTTTTGTGTCCAATCACACTTGGCCAATAAAGAATTCTGTTCTATTCTAAATCAGTTGACCAAAGTATGGGTGTTTCTCTTAGCTGAAGATTGCCTCGAGGGAAGGACTGTGTTGGATATAAAACTGATCAGCTGAGTGTTTATGAAGACTCGGTTTCCAAAGGCCTACTGCTGGCTCTTCTTTTAGGTTTCAAGCTCATACAGGTAGTCCTCGACCTATGACCACACCTGAGTCCAACATTTCTGTTGCTAAGCAAGAACTGTTAAGTGAATGTTGCTCCATTTTACTACCTTTCTTGCCACCGTTGTTAAGTGAATCCCTGCAGTTTTTTTAAGTTAGTATACAGTTGTTAAATGAATCTGGCTTCCCCCTTGGCTTTGCATCTCAGAAAGTCACAAAAGTGAATTAGTAACAGGGATCATATGACCCCGAGGCACTTCAGCCTTCATAAATATGATGGTTGCAGTTGCCAAACATCCAAATTTTGATCACATGACCCTGGGGATGCTGCAATGGTCATAAATGTGAAAAATGGTCATAGGACACTTTTCAGTGCCATTGTAACTTTGAATGGTCACTAAATGAATCAAAATCTAGGACTACCTCTACAATACCAAAGAAGGGACAGGTCTTCTGGATCCATAAGCCACAATTACTGCTGACCTGGGTGAACTAATCTCTTCTGCCTTGTAGCTGTATCTGGGACCCCAAATGACCTCACACTCCAGCCTAGTGTATTTCTTGATTTTGCATGCCAGTTGAGTTAACTTCTCCTTTGAATGAATCAACAAGAGTGTTGAAGTTCATTAATTTGCCTTGTATATGTCCTCAGAGCTCAAGGCTGTTTATTTCTATGCAGAACAATCCAAAGAGAGATGGGCAGGACAGACACAATTCTGAAGCTGAGTTCCTTTCAACCTGGAACACTCTTTTGTATTTCTCTGCCATAACTTCCTGTAGAAGGTCAATTTACTTATTTTTAGCTCTGGCACCTGCCAGATACTGAAATGAGTAATTGAGAGGTCTTGCAAATTAACTTGATCTCCAACCATTTCCAGAAAGCATTTGTGGTTAGCCTTTGCTATTCTGCCCTCTTGGCCTCCTCTTTTCCTTCTTGTTCTTCCGTCCTGCTATAGTGTAGTGTTTCCCAAACTTGGCAACTTTTAAGACAGGTGGACTTCAACTCCCAAAGTTTAATTAATAATTCAATCAGAATAGAGCTGGAAGAGATCTTTGAGGTCTTGTAGTCCTACTCTGTGCTCAAGCAGGAGACCCTATACAATTTCAGACAAGTGGCTATTCAGTCTCTTGCTTAGAGCCCCCATAACTTCTGAAGGCGGCAAGCTAGGTGTCCTCTAATTAATTGTTCTTAACTGTCAGGAAATTTAGTTCCAGGTTGTTTCTCTCCTTGATTCGTTTCCATCCTTTGTTTTGTGTCTTGCTTTCTGATATTTTGCAAATTAAACCAACCCCCTCCTCTTTGGGGCAGCCCTTCAAATATTGGAAGACTGCTATCACATCCCCGCTAGTTTTCTTCTTTCTGGGTATGAGCCATATCCAGTTCCTGCAACGGTTCTTCATATATTTTAGTCTCCAGGCCTTTAATCATCTTAATTGCTCCTTGTTCTGTATTAACATACTCCAAATACTGACTTCTGATTGGTCCAATGAACGGCCGCGATTGGTCCGCTAAGAATCAACCACGATTGGCCAAGCCGATCACGGGAGATTCAAAGACCTGTCATTGGCTGGTGAGCCGCGAGCAATCCCTATATGAAGGGCTGCCGCGGCTCCAAGATCTTGTACAGATCTATACAAAAAATAAAGAGCTTGAAGTATACTGGTCTCGCGTCTCTCTCGTACCCGATCTAACACTCCTCTTTGCACTTTCCCCAGTCTTTTTTGTAGTGTAGTGACCAAAACTGGTTGCAATATTCCAGGTGTGGCCTTATTAAGGTCTTATGAAGAGGTATTGATACTTCACGTGATCTTGATTCTCTGCCTCTGTTTATACAACCAAGGATTGTATTAGCTTTTTCAGCTGCCACCACACACTGTTGGCTTATATTTAAGTGATTGTCCACTAGGAATCCAAGCTCCCTCTCACAGTTACTGTTCTTGAGCCAGGTTTCACCTAATTTGTACTTATACCTTTGATTTTTCCTGCCTAAGCAGGAAATTAAAATTCCCCTTAAATTTAACTTTACATTAAAATTCAAACAGATTGGGAAAATTATATATATATCCATCAAGGCAGCATATAATACTGCAAGCTACTTCTGCTGCAGCCAGCTGCCTATAATTAAATCCCACCAGGCGCAGAGTTGACTCGGCCTTCCATCCTTCCAAGGTGAGTAAAATAAGGACCCAGATTGTTGGGGGCAAGAGACTGACTCTGTAAACTGCTTTGAGAGGGCTAGAAAGCACTATGAAGCGGTGTATAAGTCTAAGTGCTATTGCTGTACAAGTACTCCTTGACTTACGATCACAATTGGGGCCAGAATTTTCATTGCTAAACAAGGTGGTTGTTAAGTGAATCATGCCCAATTTTACCACTTTTTTTTTACCACGTTTGTTGAACAGATCACTGCAGTTGTAAAGCAAACCTGGCTTCCCCCAAATGAGTTTGCTTGTCAGAAGTAAGCTAGAAAAGTTGTAAATGGCAATCACGTGATCCTGCAGGACATTGCAACTGTTGTAAGTATATGCCAAGCACTCAAATGTTGATCACATGACTGTGGGGATGTTGTGATAGTCTGGGGATCGGGGACTGGTTATAAGCTATCTTTTTCAGTGATGTTGTAACTTCAAATAGTCACTAACTGAATGCTTTATCAGAGGTGGTATTCAGCAGGTTCTGACCAGTTCTGGAGACCCGGTAGCGGAAATTTTGAGTAGTTTGGAGAACCCGGCCAATCCCACCTCCGACTGGCCACGCCAACCCCATCTCTTCTCTGCCTTCCATCGAGTCCCAGCGGATCGGTTGGGTCTTCTTTGGTTGCCCTGCATAGGAGAATGGAGCTGGAAAGCAGGTTAGTGGGGTGGGGAGGGAAGGGGGATTTTGCAGTATATCCTTCCCCTGCCATGCCTACCAAGCCACGCTCACAGAACCTGCAGTAAAAAAATTTGAATCCCACCACTGGCTTGTACTTTGAGAACCTCCTAAACCTTTCAAGGCTGACTGGCTTCTGTTAATCAGTTTACAAAGACATTGAATAAAATTCAGCATATTAGGAACAGTGCAAAAGGAGGAAGGACTAGTAATGAGGATAGACTATCCAGAGGTTCAATAAAGCTGCTTTTCTGTAATGAACAATTAAGGCCAAGAATTACACTGAATGTCCTTTCTTTTCAACTTCTTGGAATAAAAATGAAATACACTGTAGGATAATTAAGTTCTTGTCACATCCTTAATCATTTTGTCAAAATGATTAATAATTAATTATTACAACAAGGAAAAACTATAAACAAAGACACAAGGGAGTGGGCTTAAAATCCCAGATACAATACAACTAGATTGTGAAATAACTATTTCCAATAATAACCCCTTGATCCTTCAATCACAATTTTTTGAATATTTCATAATATTCAACATTATATGTGTTTACTTTATTATTAAATGTATATGTCACCCATCTTGCCAAATATGAAATATTAACATTCAAAGTTCTTATGTATAGTACAAATATTAATAAATGCTATTTGCATAATATTACCATTAAATAATTTTGAATATATTTTGAATAATAATCCATATAATTCAGAACTAAAGCATAATGCCATGAGCCCAAACTCAACAACTTTAAGAGGCGTGGATTTCAACTCCCAAGAATTCCCCAGCCAGCAAGCTAGCTGGGGAATTCTGGGAATTGAAGTCCACGCCTCTTAAAGTTGCAAAGATTGAAAAACATGGATATATGTGAACTAAACCCAGATCTCTCAGAAGCTGTATTTATAGGGGAAAGAATTGTGTGTGTGTGTGTTTATGTGCAGAATGTGTATGTATGTATGTGCACACATATCACCGAATATCCTAGATAGAACTTCCTCTACGCAATTGCTGTGTTGACAGAAATTGCCATTGGTTTGAAAGTACGAGCGTACTTGTTAGGTGTACAAATACTAGAGCCACTAAAAAAGTCAACTTTGCAATTGCGTCACTTGGGAACGCAACTGTTTGCTTAAGCTTTCAAAGGCAGTGGAGGCAGATGCCATTGATCAAGAGATAAGGATTTTTCTCCCTACGTCTCAGTTTTGCAACCCTTCCTTCTTCAAGCTCCAATACTGGAATTCCACAGGCTTGGTTTAAAAGTGTGCAATTTTATTTTGGGGAAGTGGCAGGTAGGGGAGGACAATCATATCTTGGATTAGCAGCAAAGAGGCTGAAGAGAGGGAAGGGAAATAATTTTTGTCTTGTTTTGGGTAGATACTAAAATGCAAATCTTTGCATTTTTTTTGCAGCTGTTTCCTGTCGAAATGTCTCTGACAGCCTTTGGTTATGCACTATTCTCTCTTCTCAAGAAACGGCTCTTGAGTACAAGTAGTCTTTGACTTAGGACCACAATTGAGCCAAAAAATTTCCTCTGCTAAGCAAGGCAGCTGTTAAATGAGTTTTTCCCCATTTAACAACTCACTGCAGGTCCTAAGGGAATCATGCAATCATTATGCGAATCTGGCTTCTCCCATTGACTTCACTTGTTGGAAACTGGTCGGGAAGCTCACAAACGATAATCACATGACCTTGGGACAGTGCAACCGTCATAAGTACATGCCAGTTGCCCAGTGCCTGAATTTTGATCACGTGATCATGTGATGGTGCAACAATCGTGTGAAAAACAGTCCTAAATCAGTTTTTTCTAATGCAATTGTAACTTCAAACAGACATTAAATGAATGATCACGAGTTCAGGACTACCCGTAAAGAACTTCTGATGTGGACAAATATTATTTGGGTGTGTGTGTGTGTGTGTGTGTGTGATAGATGCGCATGGCAGATAGCTCCATTGCAGAGATATGCAGAGGGAGTTATGATGGCAGCTGTAACTACAGACAGCTCTTGATTCATGCAGTAAATGAATTCCATGAAATGGTTCGCATTACAGGTAGTCCTTGGTTTACAACCGTAAGTGGGACTGAACTTCAGTCACTAAGGCAGTCATTCAACGAGTCATGCCAATTTTACAGTCTTTTTTGTTGGGCTCATTAAGCAAATAAAAGCACGGTTGTTAAGGAAACCACATGTAGGAGGTGTGATGGCACAGTGGTGGGAAATGCAGCATTGCAGGCTAACTCTGCCCACTGCCAGCAGTTCAATCCTGATGGGGCTCGAGGTGGACTCAGCCTCCCATCCTTCCGAGGTGGGTAAAAGGAGGACCCAGACTGTTGGGGGTAACAGGCTGACTCTGTAAACCGCTTAGAGAGGGCTGGAAAAGCACTGGGAAGCAGTATATAAGTCTAAGTGCTATGGCTATTAGTAACATCATTTCTAAGTGAATCTGGCTTCCCCATTGACTTTGCTTATCAGAAACAGCCGGGAAGGTCGCAAATGGTGGATCCTGTGACCAGAATGCTGCAACCATTGAATTCTGATCACATGACCATGAGGATGCAGCAATGGTCATAAGTGCGAGGACCAAAAGTCCTCTTGTTGATAAATAGTAGTGTTCCCCCCCCCCCGCTTCTAGCTTTTTATTATTTATTGGATTCACCAGAAAGCTGGTCCCTCACTTTCAGTTTTTTACAAAAACATTGATTCTTTGAAAAATCTACAACCTTGCAAATATTCCAAATTGCAAATAATCAACCCAGCCTGTGCTATTTTTACGAAAACCTGTCAACAAATTGAGCAGTGAGCCAATTTCTGGAGACTACAAGATGACTGCAGGGAAGGTTAACAGCAGCCATCTCTCTGCTGTTTCTTCTAAAGTCCCTGCATGTGACTCAAATTAGGTTTGCAAGCAGTCCTCGGCTGTTGTAACCTCCAAAGTTATAACGGCACCAAAAAGAAGTAACCAAAAACAAATTCTCATGTTTATGACAGTCGTGCCTACATTCCCCCCCCCCCCCCCCGGGATCAGACTGACCAATTTCTTTATTATTCAAATTTGTGAGGTTGATGGGACACGGGTCCTTAACTTACAAACCCCAATGGGGATCCCAATATTTATTGCTAATGAGTCACACCCAATTTTATAACCTTTTTGCCACCATGGTGAAGCGAATGCAGCTTCCCTGGCTGACTTTATCTGAGTGCCAACTGGGAGAGTCCAGAGATTAGAACAAAACTGCTGAGTGTGTGAACTACCATCAATTATAGATTGCATTTAGATTTTTCTCTATCTCACAGCCTACAACTCCCGTCTATTTTCATTTCATTTTGCTTCATTTCTCTTATTTTTGAGCTTTCTCTTTCCTTGCTATTTTAAAGGAAAGCTGAGGTTTTCAGCCTAACCACCATCAAGTAATACTTGGCAAATGATGTCTACGGAGATTCTCAGTTACCCAAGTCCTGGTTGTCTGAAAGATCCTTTTTTTTTTTCAAGAGGCAACTAGACTCTCTTGGTTTTCCTTTGAAGATGTTTCGCTACTCATCCAAGAAGCTTCTTCAGCTCTTCAGACTTAATTACACAATTGCGGCATCTCCATGGTCACAATTCAGAAGCTCGGCAAGTGACTCATATTTATGACAGTTGCAGTGTCCTGGGCCCCCTTTTGTGACCTCCTGACCAGCGATGTCAATGCCAGATTCATTCAGCAACCATGTTACTAACTGAACGATTGCAGTGATTCAGTCTTAACTGAACTGCGGGAGGAAGTTAAGTGAACCGTGGGAGGAAAGACCATAAAACGGGGCAAAATTCATTTAACAACTGTCTTGCTTAGCCACAGAAATTTTGAGCACAATTGTGGCTTGTGTGGCTTGGGTTGCACAATGCCCATAGAGACCCGGACGTGACACAAGTGGGCCTTTTCCACCCATGATTAGAACAAACCCCAAATATACCAGCAAATATACTTGAGCATCTGTGGCTTACTGGGAAACCTAAGCAAGTGAAATATTTGGATGGGGTGTTCTTTTTCACAGCAAAGGAAATTCTTTATTCAATGTCAAGGCAGGAAAAGGAAGCTGGAGGGAACAGAGACCCTGGCCAGCCTCTTTGGCTCTGAACTGTGGGATTTGGGAACTTTTCCTGATCCCAAATTCTCTTGATTTATGTCTCCACCATACAAATGTCAGGTTCAGCCTCAGATTCTCACAGGCCCTCCGATTTTATATTGTTGGCCTCCTACACATCGCTGGACAAACACCATGTTAATCACAGCTGTTATCAGGGGCTGAACTGGTCTCTACTGGAGAAATAATTGATATCCAGAGGAAGGTGAGGCCTGGGAAACTGAAAGAAAAGGAAATATATTCAGTTAATTTAAAGAATATATATTATATTGTTTCTTAGGGGGAGGGTTTCTTTTTTGTTTCTGTTTTTTGTAAATCTCTGTGTTGCTTTAATATGATGATGCAGGTATTCCTCAGCTTATGATCAAAACTGAGCCAAAAATTGCTAAGCAAGATAAGAAGTAACTGGTTTTTCTTTGAAGATGTTTCACTTCTCATCCAACAAATTTCTTCAGAGAAAAACAACGAAAGTCCAGTTGCCTCTTGAAAAAGCACTTTTGGGACAACTCTGACTTGGATGACTGAGAATCTCCATAGATACTAAGCAAGACAATTATTGGACATGTTTTGCCCTATTTTCCAATTTTTCTCATCACTCATTTAACAAATGTCTCACTTAGCAGCATAAGTTTTGGGCTCAATTATGGTCTTAAGCCAAGGAGTATCTGATACTTCTTGTGCAATTTAGGATGTCAGGGTTAAGCAGGGCTAGATTATTTGATTTTTTTTTACCCAGAGTTGAATATATTGAATATGTTGTTGAATTTTTTCATGAAAGATATACCAAAAATAAAAAATCAGTTTACTCTAGGAAGAAAGAGCAACATATAAGTATCTTATGAACAGGTATTGGTGATCTTAAGAAAAATACCAAAATGTTTAAGATCCATAATTAGTATTTCTACCCAGAGCACACAGTAACCCTCAACTTATGACTACTGTTGGGACTAAAAATTTCCATTGTTAAGTCATGCATTTAAGTGCAAAAATAACACATATTTTGCCATGGTTGTTAAGTGAATCTTGCTTCCTCTACTATTTTGCTTGTTGAAAGCCAGCTAGGAAAGCCGCAAATGGAGATCATATACCTCCAGGGCACTGCAAAAACTGGGGGACACTGAGGAGGTGTCCCATGGAGGAGGAGGAGCGTCCCGGAGTTTTAAGCCTAGCCTGTCCAGAAGAGACTGAAGTACCTCCCACTTCTGGATGCTCTGAACAGCTCATGGGAGAAAGATGTGTATTACTTTTCCAATATTTTGCAATTGTAAATCTACCAGTGAAAACAAATGAAAGAAACATAATCTATGCCTCGTGCTGCAACAGTTTATAAATCTTGGAAATGTCCTATCAGTCAATGGGAAGGTTAATTAGAAAAAAAAATGTTCAGTAGTTTTTCCAATTTCCTTAAAAACCTGCCAGCAAAAGGACCACGTTTTCACATTTGCAACAATGTGGAGAAAAATCTTTTCTCAGGCTATTCCCCAACCTTGCCTTTTGGAGGAATCTAAAGCACCATAATCCTGAGCCAGCAAACTGGCGAGGGATTATTGGATGTGGTATGTAATGCAGGAGGCAAGAAAAGCATTTAGAGAATTGCATTTGGTTAAAAAAAGACACATTATAAATGTATTACAAAGACTGTTTTCCCTGCCTCAAGCCCCGCAGTTGTAATGTTGGAGCTGGTGAGAAAAACAGCAGTGAAAATACTTGCCCATCTTTATATTTAAGGTCACCAATAACTTTTTTCATATAGAGATAGTCCTCGACAGAAAGCAGTTCGTTTAGAAACCATTTGAAGGTACAACAGCACTGAAAAAAGTGACATTTTTCACATTGATGATCGTTGCAGATCCCCATAATCATATGATTTACACTCGGGTCCTTGGCAAGCTGACTCACATTTATGATAGTTGCAGTGACTCAAAGTCATGTGATCCCTTCTTGGAACCGTCGGATGAACAAAGTCAATGGGGGAAGCCAGATTCATTTAACAAACCAGGTTGCTAATTGAAGATCTGCAGTGATTTGCTTAAAAACAGTCGCAAGAAAAGTTGTAAAATGGGGCAAAATCCACTTACAAATTTATCACTTAACAACATACATTTGGGGTTCAATTGTGGTCATAAGTTGAGGACTACCTGTGCTTTTATTTATTTTTTTAGAAAGAAAAATAACAGAAACTAATACAGAATTAAGAAAAGATGGAAGGGCGGGGAGAAATAAAAAAGGGCAAAGTCAAAAGTATAAAAAAAGAGAATGAAAACATAAACTGAATTCACTTAGCAACTGTTTGCTCACTTAACAAACTGCAGTGATTCACTTAGCAACTGTGGCAGGAAAGCTCATAAAATGGAGGCAAATTCACTTAACAACTATCTTGCTTAACTACAGAAATTTTGGCTTCAATTATGCTCATCGATCAAGGACCACCTGTACTAACATGGTGAGAAATCAAGAGGTGTTTTTTTTTTTTTTTTTAAGGAAAAAATAATCTTGCCCTTTGGAGCCATTCACTTATTCGTGCCTTGCAACTTTGGGCTTGTGCTGAGAAAAGAACATTTGGACAGAAACTTTAAATGTGCCCGTTGAGAATGTTATGCCAGCTGCGGGAAACTGGAGAAAACAGGAAGAAGTGTGAATCCCATCGTGCTGTTTGCTATGGTTGCTTGGGCTTGCCACCCTCCCAGCTGGTGCTACTTCTCTTGAACCCTGAAAGGAGGTTTACAGAGAGTGACAGGTGAGGGATGTAACTGATGAGGCAGAACACAGAGCAGAGAGGCCAGAAAAATCAAGCATTCTTAAGAGTGGATGCATGGATGGCCAAGGGCATCTATAATGCATGGTTACACCTCCTCCCCTACAGTGGCAGCTGTAATGAAGACTTGGAGTTTTACTAAATGATTCTTTTCTTTTCTGAATTGATCAACCACCAGCCTTTATTTGTTGACTTAAAGCATGCATGCGCCCAGCACCAGGAGGCAGAAACTCAGATTTTCTCATATTAAAGATAGTCCTGCTTTTCAAATCCCAAATCTTGGGGAGGTGGGAAGAAAATCCAATTTCCCAGACAGATTTCCAGCCAGACCGAGTCTTGATTTGTAGGGCAGATCAGGGTAGCCAAGAGAGCTGCAATGCATCAGGAAATAAAATATTCTGTTGATTTCCAATATTTCCCCCGCTGCCCTGAGATTGCACAATTGGACTGCTTTCTTTCACTGAATGATAACTTGACTAGGCAGAAAAAAATGCAAATGCCCATCAGTTGCCTAAAGAGGCCTGGCTATTTAGAGCAGCATGGAGTCTTCCCTTCCAACCTCTTGATGGGTTCCTGAATCCCCAATACCACTTGTGAATTCAAGGAGCAGCCTCTTTTCCTAGATAAGGTTACTTGAGAACAAGCATCCTCACTGTGGTTGCTGGGCTAATTCCATACCACTCCACCTCCATTCTTTTAATTATGTCTTTATTGGCTTTTAATGAGCCAGGTTCTAATTGAAACCATCCTTTGCTTGGGAGGAAAGATAAAATCATGGGTGAGGGCTGAAGGGTGCTCACAGTTTATTTATTTTATTTTATTTATTTATTTGATTTGTCAGTCTCTTCGATTGGTGCGCTTACGCACGCCCCCTACAGGCCTCTTAGGAAGGGGGTGAAGTCAATAGTAGACAGTCTAAGGTTAAAGTTTTTGGGGTTTGGGGAAGAAATAAAAGTTGTGCTCACACCGGTTCTCTCCATCTATGGGACTGGTCAAAAGAGGAGGAAAGTTGTTTGTTTTCTTCTCATCCCTCTTTCTCACACCCAGAGACAAGCACACCTCAGAAAAAGTTTGTTCCCACCAGATGCATTGACACCACAGGCAGATATATATTTCTCTCTCGGAGGGCACAAGAATCAGTGGAGCTTACAAGAAAAATATATGGAAACTCTGCTTGCCATGTGTGGGAAAGTGTCTGCTTTTGATGTGAATCCCATAAGGAGCCTTGCTTCATGTTACAATAAAGTAAGTTAGATTTTATTTTATTTTTTCTGGAAGAAGAATCGCTGTGCAAACAAATGAAGCACATGGGTTCCCCATGCATTTAATCACACTTGTAATCTTGTCATGCTCTAGAGTTGGTTATCAGTTGGGTGTCTACTTTATACCAGTTGTATCTCAACAATGGCACGTAGTCCTTGATTTACAACCATTTCAATACCCATATGAGCATTTGTTTAGTGACTGTTCAACGTTAACAACAGCATTGAAAAAAACAAATTTATGACTATTTTTCACAGTTACAACCATTGCAATTGTCACATGATCAAAATTCAGATGTTTGGAAACTAACTTATGATGATTGCAGTGTCCCAAGGTCATGTGATAATCTTTTCTGACCTGATAAGCAAAATAGGAAGGAAGGAGAAGGGAGAGGAAAGAGAGAGAAAGAAAAATAGAAACCTTGTGCGTTTATTTGCCAGAATTCAGGTGCAATATATATGCAACATATATGCACACAAAGAAAGAGATAGAGGGAAGGAGGGAGGGAGGAGGAGAAAGAGAAAGAAAAGAAAGAAAGAATGCTTCTTCCTGGAATCAAGCAATGATAATCAATTTCTGTATTATTGTCAAGAAATATAAAGACATGTCAAGTTCCACTGAGTATTTATGTAGATATAATTTTATTTATTTATAAAATGCATAGATTGCCTCTTTTTAAACTTTGTAAAGATTCAGAATAGCTTGGGGGAAGTTAAAACATTGCTTTCAGTCCTTTATGCCATATACCTAGTGTTATTTCTGCATTTAAACACTTTTTTTTATATCTTGCAGATCTCTCTCTCTCTCTCTCTCTTTCTTTCTTTCTTTCTTTCTTTCTTTCTTTCTTTCTTTCTTTCTTTCTTTCTTTCTTTCCTTCCTTCTTTCTTCTGTTGTGCATATATGTTGCATATACTATATACTGTATTTGACTTCTGGCAAATAAATACACAAAGTTTTTATTATTTTCAAGCTAACTTAAACCTTGCTATCTCACACAAAAGACATCATCTCCAAGGATTGCCAATTAAAATGAAAATGACTTTCCCCAAGTAATGTTGGGAAGGGTTATACACTGAATTTCTCTGCAATTATTTCAGAAGCTTCCCTTGGGGTGTCTCTGCTGAGAAAAGGAGGCCTGACATGATTCATACTTCAAACAGATACTCCTGAAACCCACTGGCAAACTTTTCTCGGAAGAAGTCCAACAACCAGCTCACCATGGCTCTTTGTGTTGTGTTGATAGCCTAGCAGGGTTCCTATCGCTTTTTGAAATGATACCCAAAATTCCTTAATTTCACAATCTATGGATAGACTGAACCACAGTTTCAACTATGAAATTGTGATTACTGTAGAATGAGCCAGGTCCAAAAATTCCAAATAATTCCTGGAAGACTGGCACTCAGGCAAACCAGCCAACAACAGGCACATAGAGATTAACAGCAAATACATACCACTCAAAAGGAAACAAAACAAAACACTTCCTCACCATCAATCAACACCCAGAAACCCTAACCTTAATCCAACAAATGGTGGTAAATCATGGACTATCTGTAGTGCATTTTGATCACCTCATAAAGAAGATGTTGAGACTTGGGAAGGAGTGCAGAGAAAAGCAACTAGGATGATGAAAGGCCTGGAGGCTAAAATATATGAAGAACAGTTCCAGCTCCATTGTTCTGTATTCTGTACTCTGAATATTTATTAAGAACAGTTTTTTTCATTCTCTTGCAAAATACTCAGAACTTCCCAGGTGAGACGAAATAAAAATCCACTGACAAAATTAAGCTAATTTTGACCCAATTCAAAGAACCCCCTTTGGGAATATGGACTTTACTATGTCACAAAATGAATGATCAACAGATACCTTTGGTGCTTCTATATTGTAGGAAGTTAGCACCCACCCCTCTCCTAGAAAATTAAAATAGCCTAGGAAATATTAAAAAGGCAGAATATTTCCTCTAAAAAGAGTAGAAACTCAAGAGCATAAACACCTCAGAAGTAGAAGCTCACCCCCATCTTTGTTAATGGGTGGGCTATTCAGGCCTGCGCCAGAATACTTTACATAACAAAGATCTCCAGGTAAAACTACAGCAATTGCTCAAAAGCCCTTTCGGTGCATCATCATCCAGCAAGGCTCAACCAAGCCTGGAACTCAGGAAAACCTACAAGTTAGCTAAGACCCCCCACCCCTGGGAGTCTGACAGCCAATGGGATACATTTCTTGCACATGAACAGGAAATACTAAGGTGGGGCCCAACAAAGGGTATATAAGGGTCTCTCGGCATCTTGGCTGGCCCTTTTTTCTCTTTTCCTTCACCTTGGAGCATGTGATCATCCTTCTTTAAAGCTTCAAGCCATGTGGTCCTGTCTACCATTAAACCATCTTTCCAAACAGCCTCCATGTTTTCGGTGTCTTTTTCCCCACTTGGAACTGAACCCAGGAGGATAATTCTTCCAACAATATCTTATATAAGCAATGTTCAGAAAGAGAAGCTATGCATGAAATATTATTCAAACAATCTTGATCTAAAATATTACCTCTGTTTCCTAAACTGGACAAGTCCAAAAAAGGAATTTTTGATTGTTTTATTTCCCAAAGTTATCAAACTGGCAGAAGCGGCTGATTTGACCACATAGAGCTGTGTTTCCCAACCGTGAGAACTTTAAGGCTTCAACTCCCAGAATTCCCCAGCCAGCACGGGAAATGATTTCCATACATCTTAAAGTTCCCAGGGTTGAGAAGGGAACTCATGTTCAGAGTATTGTAGTGTAAATTCAGCACCAGAAAAATAAACACAGATGGATGAGGCTTCATTTAACTTCTTTATAAATGTAATATCAGTAAATGTTACAATACTAGTTGTAGATTTCTCCAACATGGAGCAAACTCAAACAGAAGCAGGCATGTTACAGGTTCAGAGCAGAACAGCTTATGGCCCTCGTTAACTGTTTTCGGCTGCGATGGCCTCCTGCAATGCTCTGCCAGTGAAAATGGAGCTTGGTTTTCACTGGAAGAGGCATTGCGGGCCAGTCCTTTGTTGTTTCCCTGGCAGCCCTGTGGGCTGGATCCAGTCCCTTGGCCTTGAGTTTGACACCCCTGATCTAAAAGGAACCCATATTTGAATGCCATCTCATATCACAAATTCCCTGACTATGGAAAGATAGTTTTCAAGGAGTGTTTTCTTCTTCAAGGAGCTTGCATTCTATGTGTAGGGAGATTGTTTTTGTCTTCCAAACCACCTGATTAGCTTCCAGGTGCTGATTACTTGTAGAGGCTGGAAAAGAGGGTGGGGGGAGGCAATATCAGTCCCTTGTTATCTGAAATGTAAAAATATTGCCAGCCTTACCTTGTAAAACCATGCACAAAGCCACAGGAAAACAAAGTATCCAGATATTCCCACGTGGAATGAGAACAGCTGCTGCTGGCTATCACAATGAATTAATACTCCTTAAATATGAAAGGCAGACAGGGCACATAAATTTCATCCTGCCTCTTAGGAACACAAGATATATAGACTCTGTGCCTCCAAAAGTTGTGAATGCTCCAACACTAGAAGTTTTGAAGAAGAGATTAGATAAACATTTTTCTGAAGTAGTGTAGGGTTTCCTGCCTAAGCAGGGAATTGGGCTAGAAGACCTCCAAGGTCCCTTCCAACTTTATTCTAAATAAAGCTGCTGTTTCAGAAGATCAAAAAATGGGCTGAGCCCCCAAGGGCTGCTTGGATTTCCACCTTGTAGGTAGCAACAGAAGGGAAACTGCAGCAGAATTGGAAAATGAAAGGTAACAGAACCAGGGAGACTAACCTTGGCTTTGTCTGATGCCAACATGATAAGATAGGAAAGTGCATGAAATCTTTACTTTCCCCATCAGTTTATAAAATAGTAGGCGTGCCAGGACTTAAAAGGTGGCTCAACTGCAGCTAGAAACTGCAAACTGCTCTGGGAAATCTGCAAAAAATCAAGATGGTTTTGTTCAAGCAACACCCCCCTTTTTATATGCACAACACCCATGAAATGCTTCTTTGAAGGAAATCAGTGGGGATGAATGACTGGGTCGGAAGGAAATCATCAATGGGACTGTTGCGAACTTGAGACAGTTTTCATGCTATCTCTTCTTAGAATCGGAATCTTTGATACGGAATGCTTTCAGAAAGCTCGTAGTCTAATATCAAAAAGGTAGGAGCCAGGACTGCGACAGTGGCTTCAGATTGCTTGTCAACACGTTCTCAGCCCAGGGTCCTTCTGACTGGGAATGGTAGGAGCCCTTATTTCAGAAAGATGGGATATTGCTGGTCCTTGACTTACAACTATAATGGAGTCTACCATCATGGTCATAAGTCATGATTGGTTGTAAACCAGATCAACCATGTCAATTTGATCCAATTTTGTGACTTTTTTGTGATGGTTGTTAAGGAAACCAAGGGTTTGTTACGAGCTGGTTTTTGCCAAAGCCAGTGCAGTTTTTAGTTGTAAAACATGACCACATGACTGTGGGATGCTGCAAACATCCACACACGTGGGCAGATTGTGAGTCCCTGTGGACACAAGGATGGGGGAGTGGGTAGCCACTCGAACTTTGAAGCCAGATTCTAAGAAACCCAGGAAGGTCTGTGGTAATTTCAAATGGCTGCAAGTCAAGGACTAACCTCTGCAGTGTGGGAGTTCATATAAGAACTGGGAGTTTAAGAGTTGGTGGAGTCTATAAAACGGATGACAATCTCACTCGTGTTCACCTGGCTGTGGAGGAGGAGGGATGACACAGTACAACTTGGCACAGACAACTGCCTTTGCTGCTTCTCCAAGGTCAGGGCGCTGACCAGATGCAGCTTTAGGGGGAGGAGGGTGACCAAATGGCAGGGAGATGTTGAAACAACATTGCATGGAAAGGAAAAGCAATATCAGTTCTGCTGAATTTACAGATTTGCTTGCTGCCAGTAGAAGGGACCCTCCCAAAAGCTTTGGTGCCTCAGCAAAAGACTTGGGATGATATTTCCCAGCACACAAAGAGTTATATGTGCAACTCTTCTGCCCACCCCTCCAAAAATCCTCCAGCATTAGTTGTACAGGGAGTCCCCCACTTACCACCACAATTGAACCCAACATTTCATTGCTAAGCGAGACAGTTGTTAAGTGACTTTTGCTTCATTTGATGACCTTTCTTGCTGCAGATGTTAAGCGAATCTGGCTTCCCCATTGACTTTGCTTGTCAGAAGGTTGCAAAAAGTGAACCAGTTGCCAAGCATCTGAATTATGATCACCTGACCATGGGGATGCTGGAAAGGTTGTAAGTGTGGAAAAAATGGGCATTTCATTTTTTTCAGTGCCATTGTAAATGATCCCTAAATAAACGAAGTTGAAGACTCCCTGTATTGTTGTTCAGTTACCTTGGGGTAGATTTTTGGGGACTGATTAAGGTTTGATTTTGTAGAAATGTTACTAAGCTGCTAGCAGCATAAAGCCTTGATTGTTCATCTTTTGTGGATCAGGGCAAAAGACCCAGTAATTTCCTTATGCTTTTGTCTGGGGAAAGAAAGTTAAGTGAACACAGCAATTATCTCTGAGATTAACACTGTGTGAACTCAGTCTTAATTATTCTCTTGCTTGGGGCAAACCAGGAAGGCTGTCCGGGCCTCACTTTGATGAAGAGAACTTACTTCAAAAGTGCATTATCTGATGCCTTATTTTGTGGGGAAATTAACGAGAAAAATGGACATAGTTAAAACAGTCTTTGGTGGCCAGTTCTGGAATCTACCTGACCAACACAGACTCTGGCTGGATCTCGTAACTCCACCCTCCCATCTGATAGTTGTGGAAAACCTTGGAAGCAATTGCAATAGTACTTAGACTTATATACTACTTTATAGTGCTTTACAGCCCTGTCTAAGCAGTTTACAGAACCAGCCTATTGCCCCCAACAATCTGGGTCCCATTTTACCCACCTCGGAAGGATGGAAGGCTGAGTCAACCTTGAGCCGGTCAGGATCGAACCGCTGGCAATTGGCAGAATTAGACTGCAATAGTGCATTTTAACCACTGCGCCACCACGGCTCTAGTTCAAACAAGTTTAAAGGACCTGCATGGGCTTTCTCTGGGCCATCATAGAAGAAGAGTGGTCTACCTAGATCGATCTACTGTCACTCTGCTGGCCATATCATTGTGATTTACCAGGAAGACCACTGGCTCTTTTCAAAGATGTAATTAACTGTGCTCATAAGGAAAGATTTCCATGAAAATGAAGGTCTACTCTATGGAGATTTTCAGTCATAAATAACAAAGTTATTCTAAGTCTTCTAAGTTGTTGGCTAAGTGAATAAGGAACATAGGTTAATTAAGGTTATTATTATTTCTTTTATTCATTAAACATGAAACTCAGTCAACTGAACATTTAAAAATGTATCACAAATACCAGTGACTGGTACTAACGGTTGATACAGGTTGCTGCCAGCATCTTAAGTATCATCAACTAAGTATTTTTTGCAGTTCCGCTGGTATTATTGCTGGAAGCTGAAATTTCTTGATATGTTTTGTAAAATTCTTAGACATGGTACCAAGTGCCCAGATGACAATGGGTATCATTGTTACGTTTCATCCATAATCGCGTAGTTTTGATGGCCAGATCACGATATTTCATTATTTTTTCCAGTTCTTTTTCTTCAACTTTGGCATCTCCTTGTACAGCGATATCAATAAATTGTACGCTTCGGTTTTCAACAACTGTGATATCTGGCGTGTTGTGTTCCAAATGACAATCTGTATTCAAAAGTCCCAAAATATCTTCACCTTCTCATTTTTGACAACTTTTTCCACTTTATGTTCCCATGACTTTTTGGATACAGGTGAGTCATATTTTTTACATTATGACCAATGGATTAATTTAGCCACTTGGTTGTGTCTAGCTCTCGAATCAGGTTGCACGATTTTGCTGCACACACATATTAAATGTGAAACAGTTTCAACTTTGCCATTGCAAAGTCTGCAATTTGGATTTTTGTATCTTTGCTTTCGTGGCATTCTTGAGTAGCAGGTATTAAACCTTCCATTTCTTTCTTGATGGTTCCCATCTTAAGCCATGCCCATGTCAAGTTGTTATCGCATTATCCTTCAATGTTTTTCAAGTGCTGTCCATGCAAAACTTTGGTTTTCCATTCATTTAATCGGTCATCCAGCTGTTTTTCCTTATATTCTGCCTTTGTTTCTGTTGTTGTTATAATGTTCTCCATTTTCACAGCCTGCAGCAATTATTGTTATTAATAATATTGCTATTAATATTACAATTATTATTAATTATGATGAAGAATAACCTTAATTGCTATCTCTTTCCCTCTTCTAGGAATTCTTGACCTATGTCATAGAAGCTATTCGTTAGGGATTTTCATGGAGAATTAACCTAATACTCAGCTTTGCTGGCTGAAAGGTCTCTGTGAAAGCCACTGCAGGAGACCATTATCTCCTTGTAATGATAAAGGGATAGGATGGGGGGGGGGATTAAAAGAGGAAGGGGGGAAAATCCAGTTGAACCAGTGCCGGGAGCATCAGCTTACAGGGCAGCCAAGGTAGAGAAAAGATGGTCATTCAGAAGAATCAGCGGGGGACAGAAATAATTAGAGAAGTACAACCCAACCTGGGAAAAAAAATAAAATAAAAAGAATTAAGGGAAGAAAGAAGAGAGATGAGAATTGGGTCCAGGGAGGGAAACTGCAGAAATTTGACATGCCAGACTAAACTTTGGTCTGCAGGACACAACCTCATATGGCCAGGGGTGGGATTCAAATTTGTAAACAACTAGTTCTGTGGGCATGGCTAGGTGGGCACAGTCATGTGTCTGGGTGGGCATGGCTTTTTTTGGGCAGCACTTCCCTGATGGAAATATGTGAGATAGCAGTAAGAGAGCAAGGAGAATCCCGGCACAGCTGATCATCAGAACAGCTGATCATCAGGAGAGGGGGGAAAAGAAATACCTTAAAGAGTGGCTGGATTGGACATAGCATTACATTATTAGAATGGGAAAGGGTCTGGATCAGGAATAATAAAATCACAAAATCAACAACATATAAAGAAAATGCTTATAAAATGTTTTATAGATAGCATCTTTCTCCTTCCAGAATAGCAAAGATGTCTCCTAACATGAATCCGAGTTGCTGGAAATGTAAAAAGAAACGTGGAACATTCTTTCATATGTGGTGGTCCTGCATCTAAGCCTGAAGATTTTGGCACAGAATCAAAAAATGGTTGGAGGAAATAACAGTGGAGCAAATTGAATTAAAACCAGAATTCTTCCTATTAGGGATATTTGATAGACAACTCCCTAAAAAAGCCAAATATATAACATTGCACATACTTACTGCAGCTAGACTAACCTTTGCACAATGTTGGAAACAAGCTGATATTCCAACAGAGGAAATTATTATTCAGAAAATAGCAACCTGTGCAGAGATGGATAAATTGACCTTAGCACTTAAAGATAAAAAATCATCAGAATATTACAAAAGCTGGGAATGTTGGTATGACTGGATAGAACAAAGATAGGAAATATATTAGTAAATAATTTTAACTGTAAAGGAGGAAGTAATTACATACTTGCATTAAGATTTACTTGTAAATACGACACCAATAATGAAAACAAATAAGGAACCACAAACTGTTGATAATGGAATTGCTTGCTTCTACTTGTCTATTTTTTGTGGGGGTTTTTCCATTTTTTTCCTATGTCGTGTATGTGTTTGTTCATTATTTTAGTTGTATATTCAGTAAAGTTTTTTTTTTTTTAAAGTGGCTGGGTGGGGGAGAAGCAGTCAGCGATGTTGGGCATGTGGGATAAGGACTGACTGGGAGGGGAGGGGTGGATGGAGAGGGGCGGAGCCAGCCACAGGTAGGATTCAGCCACGTGCTCTGTCTTGTTCAATGAGTACTTAGTCAGCTCTATCGTCTCCGCATCCCACCTTTGTCGCCAGTGTTAAGTCCTAAGCATGGGCGCAAGGAACGGAGACGAGACATCGAACTGTGACTTCAACTCTTTATTCGTGATTTCAGAACAGAGCAAAATAGTTGGGCAGCAGCAGCTCTTTTATAGATCTGGCTGTTGTCAAAACAATCAATGATTTGAGTTTACCGCTCTAACAAGCGTCCAATCAGAGAGACCTGCTAACAGCCAATCGGACTGGCCAGAATCGACCAATCATGACTCGCTATTCATGGGCCAATGAGAATTGCAGGATTACGAGCCTGCTTAAAAGTAAAGCTATTAGGGTTGTTACTGATGCGTTGGCTACAGTCAGCCCCACAGATAGACCAGAGCAGGAATTCAATAGAATAGAATAGAATTCTTTCTGGATCAAGCATGATTGGACAGACACAAGGAATGTGTCTCCACAGCATAAGCTCCCAGTGAACATACAACAACAAGTGATAAATCATAGATAACAGGGGAAAGTGGTAGGAAAGATGAGAAGGTGAAAAAGATGAGAATAATAATAGTGATACAGCCCTACTACATGGGTAAATAGCTTAGGCCTAAGACTACCATTATTAATTTCTAAATTAAGATTAATAACAGATGCTTGGAAATTTGACTGTGCTGTTTCTCAACCTCTTTTTTAATACTTCAGTGAATGAAGGAGACCTCTGTCTGAGCCGCTTCTAAGTGTTATCTTTGTTATGGACTAAGCCATTGCATCAGTAACAACCCTAAATAGCTTTACTTTGCAGCAGGCTCGTAATCCTGCACTTCTCATTGGCCCGCGAATAGCGAGTCGTGTTTGGTCGTTTCTGGCCAGTCCGATTGGCTGTTAACGGGCCTCTCTGATTGGACGCTTGTTAGAGCGGTAAACTCAAATCATTGGTTGTTTTGACAGCAGCCAGCTCTATAAAAGAACTGCTGCTGCCCAACTATTTTGCTCTGTTCTTATTTCACAATAAAGAGTTGAAGTCACCGTTCGATGTCTCGTATCCGTTCCTTGCGCCCATGCTCAGGACCTAACACTGGTGACGAGGTTGGGATTCGGAGACAATAGAGCTGACTAAGTACTCATTGAACAAGACAGAGCACGTGGCTGAAGAGCGCACGCAACGAACGGCAGAATGACCAGTGGTGCCATACCACCCGCTCCATTTGACCCAGCAAACGAGGACTGGGACTCGTATATAGATCATTTCCAGATGTTCCTAGAGACTAACAATTCAAAAGATGCTATGCCTGGCAAGAAACGAGCGGTGTTCCTGACTCACTGCGGCCCCGCCATTTTCAAAATGGCTGAAGCACTTGCCAAATCAGCGGAAGTGAAGACCATGGATTGGGATAACCTCACGCCAATCCTCCGGGCCCATTACGCACCCGCAGTACCTACACTGATACGAAGACACGAGTTTTACCAGAGGGACCAACGAAAGAACGAGAGCGTTGGGGACTTCGTAGCCAACCTCCGGAACCTGGGAGGACTCTGTGGTTTTGCACACCTCGAGGAAGCCCTAAGAGACCGCATAGTTCTGGATTTAGATAACCACACTGTGCAGAGTAAACTCATGGCGAAAGGAGACATCAGCCTTGCAGATGTCATCACCGACGCTACTGCCGCAGAAGCAACCAGGAAGTCAGCTGCTCGAATGCACCGAGCGAACGCACCGCATCGCCAACTCGCTAACGATAGCCCACTCTCTACTGAGAAGCACACTATTACCACCCACCACGAAGACCTTGAGTCATCCTCAGACAGTGAGGAAGAGGAGGTCAACCGGCTCCACTCGGAACGAGAGCAAAGGAACCAGAGACTTCCGCGCCAATGTGCTGGTTGCGGGGCAAACCACCCGCAATCGGACTGCAAATTCCTTGATGCACTCTGCCGTTCCTGCGGGAAAAGAGGCCACATCGCAAAGGTCTGCAGAAGCAAGCGAGAGTCCAGTCCAAGCCGAAGGGAGAACAGCCTCCGTCTGGAGACAGGCAAACCACCTGGGAATCGGGACCGCCTGAACCACCAATGAAACAACCACTATTACTACAGAAATTGAGCACCTGCCTCTTCAATGAGATGAGAAGAGGCGCACCAAACCATTATTATCGGCCACGCTTCATCGCTAGATGCAAGAAAGATCTGCGTAAAAGTTACTATTGAGAATCGACCGTGCGTGATGGAAGTCGATTCGGGGTCATCCCTATCGATGGTATCCTGGAAAACCCTCAAACAGCAGATCCCTGCCATCTGCCGCCAGGACCTCAGCACTCAAAGAATCATCCTAAAAGACTACCAGGGAAACAGAATTCCAGTTGTCGGTTCCATCCACGTCCAAGTATCCTTTAAGGACCACACCGTGACGCTTCCCCTGACTGTTGTCGATCGTGACCGGCCCAGTTTGTTAGGGTTACAGTGGTTCGCTCCACTCGGGATTGAACTAACTGGCATACACCAAACCAGAAGCGATGACTGGGAAGAGGCCCTCATCCCGGAATTCCAGGATGTGTTCACAGGAACATTAGGCAAGTACAAGGGGACCCCTATATTGTTTAATCTCAGCCCCGATGTAGCTCCCATTCATCTTAAGCATCATCGGGTGCCTTTTGCCCTCAAGCCGAAGATCGATGAGCAGCTAGATAAATTAATAGCCCAGGGAGTGTTGGAACTGAGTGACCATGCCCGTTGGAAAACTCCAATAGTAACGCTCATGAAGCCAGATGGCTCGTTAAGAATTTGTGGGGATTACTGGGCTACCCTAAATCATGCTCTTCAACAGAGCGCTTACCCAGTACCGGTGGTCCAACACCTTCTTCACTCCCTGGGTGGCGGAAAAATATTTGCGAAATTGGACTTAGCTCAGGCGTAACAGCAACTATCTGTAGACGCAATGACTACAGAAGCCCAGACAATAGTTTCACATAGAGGTGCCTTCAAGTGCAATAGACTCCAATTCGGAGTAAGTGTGGCGCCTGACATTTTCCAAAGTTTGATGGAGAGACTATTACAAGGCATAAAAGGCGTCGTGCCTTATTTTGACGACATCTTAATAGCTGCCCCTACTAAAGAGTTATTAGTACAATGACTCAGAAAGGTTCTTCAGAAATTTAAAGATGCTGGCCTGAAAGTAAAAAGGGACAAGTGTCAACTTTGTACGGAGAAAGTGGAGTTCCTGGGATACCTTTCGACAGACAGGGAATTCACCCCACCGGAAAAAAAAACTAACCGCAATCAAAAATGCCCTGAAAAGTAGGAATAAGACAGACCTCCAAGCCTTCCTGGGACTTATTAACTTTTACAACATCTTCTTGCCCCAGAAGGTGACAGTAGCCGAGCCCCTACATAGACTTCTCGACAAAAAGGCTCCCTGGGTCTGGGGATGGCGTGAAGAACGGGCATTCCAATAAGTAAAAGACCTGTTAAATTCCAATGCTGTATTGATACAATACAACGAGACTCTACCCTTAACGGTTACCTGTGACGCCTCACCATTCGGAGTGGGAGCCATTTTAAGCCACGTCCTGCCAAATGGGAATGAGGCACCTATTGCATTCTTTTCGAGAACTTTGTCTAAAACTGAAAGGAACTATAGCCAACTTGATAAAGAGGCTCTCTCTATTGTATCCGCAATTAAACGTTTCCATGAATATGTGTATGGGAGACCCTTTGCCATAATTACAGACCACAAGCTGCTACTTGGTATTTTGGCAGGAAACAAACCAACTCCCCACATCTTATCACCAAGAATGATATGTTGGTCAGAATTTTTAGCCGCCTATGATTACCTATTGCAAAACCCCCGGGGAAAGCCATTCCCCACGCTGACGCTTTGAGCTGCTCTCCGCTACCAGACGTCATAGAGGACGCAGCTCCAACCTTAGCCGTATTGCAAATCGAAACCCTTAAATCGCCGCCACTGACCACTCAAGACATTGCCGCAGAAACAAAAAAGGACCCCTTTTTGGCATGAGTCCTCAGCTGAGTGGAATGGGGTTGGCCGGACAGCGCACCCAATGACACTTTCAAGCCATTCAGAAATCGACAGACAGAACTATTCTCCCAAAAGAGCTGCATCTTGTGGGGAGACAGAGTTGTAATCCCGGAGAAATTGCAACATAAAGTTTTAAAAATGTTGCACGATGGACATCCAGGCATCATGCGGATGAAGGCATTGGCCAGGAGTTATGCATGGTGGCCTGGGTTATACAAACAGATAGAGACCTGGGTAGTGACGTGCAGCAAATGCCAGGAGACTCGCTCTACTCCTCCAAAAACTCCCCCAACTCAGTGGGAAACACCTCGAGGTCCTTGGTCCCGTATCCACATCGATTTTGCGGGACCCACAAGAGGACACACTTTCCTCCTAACAGTGCATGCCTATTCTAATTAGCTCGAGGTCCACAAGATGAAAAGCACCACCACGGAGGCGGTCACTAAAAACTGAATAAGCTATTCGCTACCCATGGATTGTCGGATGTCCTGGTCTCCGATAATGGCCCCCAATTCACTGCCCTGGCATTTGAACAGTACCTAGCAAACCGGGGCATCCGCCATGCCTTAACATCGCCAGCTCACCCTGCGGCCAATGGTAGAGCTGAGCAAATAGTTCAATTTGTAAAAAAGACTTTACACAAAATGGACCACGGCGACATTGACGACAAAACAACCCGGATGCTTTCCTCCAACACAACCCCAAGCAGCACCACAAACAGAACCCCAACTGAACTCCTGACGGCCGAAAACTTCGCTCGCATCTCGATCGCCTCCACCCTGCTTACACGCCCGAACAACCCCTGGGACCAAGCAGCAAGTGTCGATCGAGGTGACCCCGTGTTTGCGAAAAACTTCTCGGGTGACCCATTGTGGGTCCCTGCTACCATAACGCAACTTACGGGACCCCGATCCTATCATCTACAAACTGCAGATGGTAAAATGTGGAAGTGCCACATAGACCAACTCTGTTCCAGACTAGCACCTATTCCCATCTCAGCCCCTGAATCTCTAACTGGGGGGGGGGAGGAACATCGAGGAGGCTGAAAAAGAAATAACAGATGACTTAACAATTGAAACCCAGCAGTCTACACAACCAACCAGGGGATACTCATCGCCAGAAGGAGAACCGAGCCGGGGAGTGGCCTCACCACGTGACAGCACTGCGATGGAAACAGATCCAGGGAACCCGGAAGACAGCACTGGCAAAAGCAGAGAGAACAGCCCAGAGCTATTCGACGGAACAGCGGAACCGTTTTTGCCATCCAGCTCAGCTAGCAGCCCACCAGAACCAGAGCCAGGACAGAAACCGGTGGAACAGTGCAGATCAAGCAGACAGGTGAAGCGACCTGCCTATTTACGAGAATACGTCACCCACCCCTCAGACGGAACCTAGCGGGGAGGGCTGTTATGGACTAAGCCATTGCATCAGTAACAACCCTAAATAGCTTTACTTTGCAGCAGGCTCGTAATCCTGCACTTCTCATTGGCCCGCGAATAGCGAGTCGTGATTGGTTGTTTCTGGCCAGTCCGATTGGCTGTTAACGGGCCTCTCTGATTGGATGCTTGTTAGAGCAGTAAACTCAAATCATTGGTTGTTTTGACAGCAGC
This sequence comes from Hydrophis major, assembly GCA_033807585.1. Taxonomy (NCBI): domain Eukaryota; kingdom Metazoa; phylum Chordata; class Lepidosauria; order Squamata; family Elapidae; genus Hydrophis; species Hydrophis major. The sequence goes on from CM066343.1 coordinate 165,445,300, forward strand.
CAGCTCTGAAAGAGCTGCTGCTGCCCAAGTATTTGCTCTGTTCTTATTTCACAATAAAGAGTTGAAGTCACCGTTCGATGTCTCGTCTCCATTCCTTGCACCCATGCTCAGGATCTAACAATCTTGGTGCTTGTTAATTAAAAAATAATGTTTCATTTCATTTTCTTCTTTTTTATTTCTCTTACCCAGAGAACAGTTCTTCACATATTTCCATCAAGGTTTATTTTCCTTACACTCAATAGCCTGTTTAGTTCTTGTAGGTGTAGGGGGGAAAAAGTGGTTATTTTTGTTGTTAGTTGTGAAATCATGTCTGACCCATGGCAACCCCATGGACAATGTTCTTCCAGGCCTTCCTGTCCTCTACCATCTTCTGGAATCCATTTAAGCTCACACCTTCAGTGACTCCATCCAGCCACCTCATTCTCTGTCGTCCCTTTCTTCTTCTTTTGACCTCAATCGTTCCCAGCATTTGGCTCTTCTCCAGGGAGTCCTTCCTTCTCGTTAGGTGGCCAAAGTCTTTTGAGTTTCATTTTAAAAAATGATTTAAAAAGCTTCATTAAAAAGAGATTAAAGGGACACATTGGGCAATTTTATGAGCAATAAAATAGAAATGATTTTTATTTATTTGTTTTATATGCCAAATTTGGAAACTGCCCATCTTACTCATTGTCTTCTTCTGGGCAGGTTTTTCCTATTTTTCAATATACAAGAAATCTGTGATTTCTTTCTGGTCCCCTCTCTGTTTATTTTTCTTTTTTAAAGGTCTCCTTTGAGCCATGCTCCAAGCCCTGTTGATTACATGGACACACCCAGCAGTTTTTATGACAACAATATCTTGCCATTATTCATTTTTTGTGTTCGTCATAGCTACCTGTGGCTACCTACAGTTGTGAAAGTTGGACCTTAAAAAGGCCAGACAGCAAGTAAATCAACTTATTTGAGCGGTAATACTGGAAAAAATGCCTGTTTATCCCTTGGACAGCAAAGGTGACTAACAAGCAACTATTGGAGCACGTAACACTAGATGTATCACTGGAAGGCAAAATTACAAAACTGCATCTCACTTGCTTTGGCCATGTCATGCAGGGGAATTCACTGGAGAAAGCAATTATATTGGGAAAAGGGAAAGGGAAAATGAAACCAGGCCAGCAAAGAACATGGTAGCTGGACAAAATCAAAGCTGACACCAGCCAGAGCACAGAAAAAAATCAAAGAGGCATTGCAAGATGGGAAGATGTGACGAGACCAGGCCCTTTGAATTGCCAAGAGTTGGACTCAACTGAATTGATAGCAACGTCATAATCAAATCCACTGTTACGATGGTTTTTTCAGCTTTCCAGACTATCCATCAGAATAGAGCTGGAAGCAACCTTATAATAGTCCAACCTTCTGCTCAAGCAGGAGATCCTCCCACCATTTTAGACAAGTGGCTATCCAGTCACTTCTAGGACTATTTATTTATTTTATTTTTATTTTATTTTAAATATTATTTATTTAGGGCGAGTTACAATCCTAGAATTTCCCAGTGGCCTCCTACCCCACACATAATCAGAACCAACTATATTTAGTTTTTTGATACTTTTTCATCCAGGCTTAGGTAGAAGTGATTACCTGTTTTTAACACAAACTTCCTGTCTAAATTTTACTTCTTAAAGGATGAAGGGAAGAAGTGCACGTTTTTATACCAAAATAACAGGATCATAGTTCTTCTGTGAACTTTAATATTTAAGCTCTGTTGGCCCAATAGACTAAAAATGTTTTCTGAAATAATCTAATTGCTTGTGTTCACACAGGTTTTGGGGGTCTCAAAACACCTTTTTAAGGACTTCGGGTGAACTCAGCCTTACAAACATTCCTTTTTATTGCAAGAGAGTAGGAGTATTATTTTTTTTAATTTCTCATCACTAAGCCAAGGAAAAAAGGGAGATGTATTTTTGCAATTGGAAGTGAGCCTGCAGATGAAATGGAAAGCACGTAATGGACATTTGTCACCACTGACTTGGCCCAGATTATTTTGGAAGAGCTGACTGCTAATTTTAGCCCTCGAAGGTATCCCAGTGTGAAGTTTAAGCCAGGAAATCAGCCATCTTTTGATGGAGTGAGTGCCAGGCTGGAAATCACCATGAATTAGAATTCAGTAATGAGACCCAAAGGAGAGTATCCTAAAGTAATGCCAGACGTTTCGCCCCTTCCTCTCTCCCTGTCTCACTCTCTCTTTCTCTCTCTCCCTCCCTCTCTTGCAATTCCTTCTTATTTTAGTTCTCTTCTTTCTTGCCAAAGCTGTCTATAGCTTGATTAAAGGCCAGCAGGTTGATCTGCTTTTTTAAACTTCACTTTTCAGTTTTAATTTAGATTTGCAACACCCATTTTGGGTCTTCCGTTGTTTGAGTGTCCAGCTATATTTATAGATTGCTACTCCTCTGTTGGATCTCTATCTTTCAAGTAGGAGAATACAAGGAAAGCGGGCTCACTGTTGAATACAAATATATAAATTATGGGATGGGTGTAATGATCTCATACAGATACAGGTAGTCCTAATTTAATGACTGGTCGATTAGTGACTATGCAAAGTTATGAAGGAGCTTCCTAAAGATACAGGTAATCCTCGATAGACAACAGGTTGTTTAGTGATTGTTTGAAATTACAATGGTACTGAAAAAAGAGATTTATTACTGTTTTGCACACTTATGACCATCTCAGGCTGTCTTTGTCTCTGTTAGCAGATAACAGATAAACAGAGTTGGAAGGGACCTTATAGGTCATCTAGTCCAACCCGCTGCCCAAACGGGAGACCTAAACCATTTCTGACAGATGGCAGTGCAATCTCTTCTTGAAGGTCTCAAGTGACCATTACAGCATCCTTATGGTCATGTGAGCAAAATTCCAATGCTTGGCAATTAACTCATATTTATGATGGTTGCAGTGTCTGGGAGGCAACTTTTGCAACTTTCTGATAAGCAAAGTCAACAGGGAAGCCGGATTCATTTAACAACTGTGCTAACTTAACAATTACAGTGGTTCACTTAATAACTGTGTCAAGAAAGGTCATAAAATGGGGCAAAATTCACTCCCCCTCTCTCACACACACATATTTTATACATAGATTATACCTCTGTGTGTGTGTGTGTCTTTTCTAGGCTGCTCTGCTACCATTCCTGTGTGCTGCATTTAAAAGCCCCCATGAGCAAGTTAAAATCATACTATGATTAGCAAGCAAGCACTTCCCAAATAGTTATAATAGTGGTGATGTATTGCTATAGATGTATTAGGAGATCTGGGTAGGTCAAAAAAATCAATATGGCAACTATAACTGAATGGCTGAAACCCCTGCCCCCTTTTCTAAGTATAATAGCAGTAGCACTTAGACTTATATGCCACTTTACAGTCCTCTCTGAACTGTTTATAGGTGTCAGCATATAACAATGTACATTATGTCTTCATTTGGAAGGATGGAAGACTGAATCAATTTTAAGCCAGTCAGAATCGAACTCCTGGCAGTTGGCAGATACTGCATCCTAACCACTGCACCACCACGATTCTTACACATTCTTACAAGATTCTTACACAAATATATTTGTATATACTTCTCTATATATATTTGTTAAATTCACTTTCTTCCAGGAGTGCAAGACTGCTTATATGAAAATCTTGCTTCCTCTTCAATCCTGTGAGGTAATTTGGAAGTAAACAGACTAAAAGCTCCTTTAGGGAACTACTGTAACTGTAGAGGAATTGGGGTATCAGTCTCCCTGCTCTTAGTCCAGCACCTTCACTGCTTGTCCACATGAATTTTGACTCTACTCTCCCAGCCAGCTACTAGGATGAAGGGTGAACTTGATCTTACACTGCAATAAAGTTGCTTTAAGCCCATTTCAAAGAAACTGGTGCAATTAAAATCCAGCTCTTCCTTAACAAGGAGACTGTGAGTTCTAGTCCCACTTTAGTCATAAAAACCAGCTGGGTAATTTTGAGCCAATTACCGGAATGAATTCTAGTCCCACTTTAGGCATGAAAGCTGCCTCTGTGAGTTTGATCCAATCAGCAGGAAATATTGATTTGAGTTCTAGTCCTGCCTTAAGCATGAAGGTTGATTAGATGTCTTGGGTCTGTGCTGTCCAGACAGTTTAGAGTTAATGGGATAGTTAGTTAGGATTTGTGAGCTGTCTCCTTAAGGGAATGCATCACTAAATTGGTCACTAAATTGACCCTTGTTGGGTTGGGGGAGGCTCCCTCACTCTTGCCTGAACATACAGCCTCGTGGTAGCAACTTTATCCCCTGCCTCTACGATATGAGATGAAAGAGATAACCATCTTTTTACCCATAAAGACAGATATGCAAAGGATTGGACATTAAGAAGAACCTCATCATAACTGTGAGTTGATAAGGATGCCTGGTGAACTAATAAAAGAGAGACTTTATATGGATGCTTTGTGGAGTTGATCTGTCTGCTTTATGCCATCCAACATTAATATGCAGAACAGGTCAATCATCAGCAACACAGTGAGTTCTACTTCCACCTTAGATAGGAAAGCTGTCTGGGTGACTTTAGGCCAATTTCTCTTTCAGCTCAACCAATCTCACAGGGTTGTTGTGAGAAGAATAGGAGAAAGAAGGTGTGGGGAACATTTTTATTGCCTCGAGTTATTTGTAAAAATAAAAAAGGCAGGATGCAAATAAATAAATAGCAAAATAACTTGTAGAAAAGCTGTTGAGAGGTGGAATCTGGGTTCTGCAAGTTCTATGATATTAAATCAAATCAGGGAAATGGATTTTCTTCCTCCTTCTATGCAGGGTAGAGCAAAGCTTCACAGGCAAAGAGTGTGTAAACAATTAACACACAATTAACTCCTCCAGAGCCTCTTTCCCTGAGCCTCTGATGGTTCTTTCACGAATGGATTTGCTCAGGAAGATATAGGATGATGATGAAGTGATCCTGTATGACAATGATTACAGGCACTTGAATCTCTGTCTGGAATTTGTCTGCCCAAAGCAAACAGCATCATCATTCAATGCAAGTGATCATAATACATCTCCAAAGCAGCTTCCACAGAGATGAAAAGTATCACAATGCAAGGCTGCATGTGCAAGATACCAAGGGAGGTTGAATCTTGGTAGAACTTCAAAAAAGTTTCCTTATTTATTTATTTATTTTTAAATGGCATTAAAACCAATCATTTTAGAGGCGTAACCTTTTCCCTTACAGATAGTCCTCAATTTATGACTGGTCACTTAGCAACTGTTTGAAAGTACGACCTGCCTGGAAAAAATGAAGTTTTAGCTCTATAAATGTACAACACTGTATCTTTCAACTGTCACAACATACAATCCATAATGTGGAGGCTCCTTTACAGTTGTATGTCAAAGACTACATGTCTTCTCACAGTTTAACTGAAGTTTAATATTCTCATGATGGTTTGTGGTTGTATTCTCTTTCTAAAGACAGTTTACAACAGAACAAAACATGAATAAAAACAACCCTCATAAAGAACTCCACCCCCACCCACCCCACAAATACAATCATTTTCTCTCTCTCCCCTAGTGACAAAACTAAATTACAGCGTTCAGATTACCTTAATGCCAAACAAGCTGTCTCCCAAAGTCCATGCTTGGATGTTGGAAGCACTGCTGGGGAAGATGGGGCATGTAATCCAACTTGACCTGACAACTTGGCCTTTGGTTTCTATCCCAGATCACCCTGATAACATTCTCATAGAGAGCTTCCCTTTAAATTAAATTAGAACTAATCAATGTTCCTTTCACCAGATACAAATTGGAAAGGAAGATTTTATAAGGGGAGGCGGGACAACATCTTTCATGAAATCTCTGTCAGCATTTTTCTTCCTCCCAGTACACTTCTTTCCCACAAATTCCCCCCTCAACTCTTGCTGAGTGTGCAAAGGTGTGACTGAGCATTGCAAAAATGTGGCACATCTCCCCCTTGTAAAGAAAAGGGAGGGATTCTCCAGCCCCTTTGCTTAAGGTGTTTCTATTTGCAAGTGTATTGGATAACGAATTCCATCCTCCCATTATCAGGTCTCTCCCCACCACCTCAATCCTGCCACCCCACTAGCTGGCCCCAGTGTCCTCCTTCCAGAGATTTCTACACTCCATGACAACACTCGGCATTGAACAACTACTCCTGTCAACACAATTCCCATCCGTTTTTTTTTTTTTTTTACAGTGCCATGGAAACAGAGAAACATCAGATGTAGCCTGTTTAACATCCTCATAAATCAAAAAAGAATTGCCCTCTATGGAGAGAGGGACCCTGAGATTTTCCCCTTCTGATCCACATTATCATCATCCTTATAATCTATTTGGCCCAATTATCAACACCAGTAAAGCAAGATTAGACACACATACTCACACACATACTTTTTTTAAAAGCAACAACTTTTTAAAAAACATCAGGGAAAGAAAACAAAACATTGAAGTTTTGATATAATGGAATGGGCAGGCCATGTTCATTTAAGAGGCAAAATTTAATAATTATGTCTTACTGGATAGATCATCAGTTTTGTAGTAATCATAAGAGAGAGAGAGGGAGGGAGAGAGAGAATGGTTAAGGCCTCAGGCTAGAGATTGAGAGAAGGCGAGTTCTAGTCCTGCCTTAAACATGAAAGCCAAGAGTTACTTTGAGCCAATCACTGGGTGATTATGAGTTCTAGTCTTACCTCATGCCAGCTGGGTGACTTTGGGCCATTCATTCTGTCAACCCAACCCACCTCAGAGGATTGTTGTGGGGAAAATAGAAGGATGAAGGAATATTACATATAATGAGAAACAATTTAATTGTTTAATGGTCTACAATTCCATTGGCTAGGTTAATGGTTAACGTGATTGGTTAAACAGTACTTCAGTGCCACATTTATTAAATATTAATAGCTCCTGCACTGAAAACTTATCAAAAGCAGGAAGGTGAGATAAATTAAAAGGGATGGGCTGCAGCTAAAAAAAAAGCCAGTGCAATCCTAGGGATAGAATCAAGATCACATGAAGTGTTTATTCCACTTTATAATGCCTTGGTAAGGCCACACTTGGAAAACAGCATCAGGTTCTGGTCACCACGATATAAGAAAGCAAAGATGATTAGGGGACTGGAGGTTAAACACATGAAGAACAGTTGTAGGAATTGGGTATGTCTACTTTAATAAAAAGAAGAATTAGCGATAACATGAGTGGTAATAACAATAAGTAATAACAAGGATTGTTGAAGATTCCCGATCAAATAAATGAAAAGAGCTTTGAATCTATTGATTCATTTGATCCTCTTAAATGCCAGGATACACCATTCTTTTGGCTTACAGCCTGCATGTGTGAGAGAAATTGAACAGTTCTTATTGCCAGCTATTTTTCTGGACGTGTTTCTGGAGCAATTAGCGGTAGGAGTGTCAGAAAGAAAAAGAAAAAAAGGAAATATAGAAAATATTGAAAACAGAAGTGGGCTGTCTAAGCTTCAGTTTTTGCCTCTTTTTTTTGGAACCTCCAAAGAATTCCCAGATGTGAGATTACCACATCTGGGCGTGCAAAAGTCCAGATGACTTTTAGAAGGCAGAAGAAATATATATATTTCTTACTGCTATCTAGCAATTATCTGGATATTTGCATGCCAGATCCACCTTATCACATTGCCCCAGAGGAAAAGGCAAAATTTCAGTTATGCAATGGGAGATCTCTTTATCTTTAACTCAGAGCATGGGAAACAAGAGATAAGAAACCTTTTACATACCTATTTCAGTTTTTAAAATGCCCCCAACTTCTTAATCATCAAAATAAATCTCCTGAAAGTATTGCCTGGGTGTTTTGATTTTTCCCATCTCCCCTATGCACTCTGCAGGTCTCAGAACATGCTTTTCCATTTAAAATATCGATGTAAGAAATAAGTATTTTATGCAGGTTCAGTAATTGTCAACTTACAGTCATTCATTTAGTGACTGTTTGAAGTTACAATAGCAGTGGAAAAAAATGAGTTACAATCCATCCTCACATTTATGAGAGTCAAGTATCTCCAAGGTCACATGATCAAAATTGCAGTGTCCTGGAGTCACATGATCACCACTTGTGGCTTCCAATAGGCAAATCAATGAGAGAAGCCAAATTTGCTTAATTACTATGTGATTCTCTTAACAAATTGGAAGGATTGGTTTAAGGTCATAAAACTGGGCATAACTCACTTAATAACATTCTTGTTTAGCAAAGGAAAGTCTGACCACAACTGGGGTCATATGTCGAGGATTATCTTTATGCAACTTCTTGTCAAGTGCTTGGAACATGGAAAAATTTGGACCTAGTTCAAAAATACAAAACCATTTCCTCTTTGCAAATACACACATTACTGGCAAAGGGTACATTTCAGTCATTGACTTACAACCACAACGGAGCCCAGAATTTCTGTGGTTAAGCAAGTTAGCTGTTAAGTGAATTTTGTGCCATTTTACAACTTTTCTTGCCACAGTTGTTAAATGGATCACTGCAATTGTTCAGTTAGTAATATGGTTGTTAAGTGAATCTGATTCCCTCATTGCGATTTGCTTATCAGAAGCGGATCACTTGATCCCGGGACACTGCAATCATCATAAATATGAATCAGATGCCAAGCATCTAAATATTAATCACATGACCGTGGTTTGCCTCAATGCTCATAATCACTTTTTCCAATGTTGTTGTAACTTTGAACGGTCACTAAACAGGTGGTTGTAAGTTGAGTGCTGCCTGGAAAGAAAATAAGGCATGAGGTAATTCTGCCCCTTGTGTCCCACAGCTTTTGTCCTGCTTCTCCCTACAGTTGGTGCAACGTGTCACATCTGGACAGCACCAGTTGGAATCAGGGTTTTGTAGGCTATTGCAGTGAGCAGAAGATTTCAAAACAGAAGAAGGATTTTAAATAAAGCTGCAATAGTTCCATTTCTGGGGCAAAGCACTGGAGAAACAGCTTTTGCAGAAAAGCTTGTGCAATGCAACAAGAACTGTATGCTTGCCAAATTTAAAAAAAATGCATTTCTCTAAAGACCACAGAAAGTATTTAGTAACCTTGGTATTTATTTCTGTTAATAAATGAACTTTATTGGAAGCTCTAAGTAAAAGGTACTGGGACAGTGTTGAGGAAGAAACAATAAAGGTTGTTTTTTTAAAAAATCCTCGATTTACAACCATTTGCATAGTGACCATTTGAAGTTATATCTGCATTGAAAAAAGTGACTTATGACTACTCCTTGCATTTACACTGTTACAGCATTCCCAGGGTCACGTGATCAAAATTTGGGTGCTTGTGTTTAAGACAGTTGCAGCACCCCATATTCATGTGATCGCTATATCTGACTGGGGCAAATGGGGCAAAACTCACTTAACAACTGTCTTGCTTAGCAACAGAAAATTTGCGCACAATTTTGGTTTTGTAATTCAAGGACAGCCTATACAAATTCTCCAAGGGGGAATTAACAACACATAGAATGTGAGAGGGCTATGTGGTAGAATGGTTAGGACACACCTTTCTCTTTTTCATTCTTTTTTTCCTGTCCTGCAGGTGACTTACAAAAATAAATTTGCACGCAATAAGGGCTTTGTGCCTTAACCACTAGACAAAACTACCAGTTTCCATGAATTTTTATAGTGCCATCATAAACTCCAGGATAGATCAGTTGTCTCATCTGGATTCAATCCCATCAGAGCATGGAGAGTTAGTGTCTCAATCACAGCTAACAGTTTTTAAAATCTATGTCTTCAGAGTTGAATATATCTGTTTTCCTTCCCCCACCTCCTCGCTCTTTTCTTTTCTGTCATGCCTAGTAGTTTTTTTTTTTTTTAAAAGTCCCTCTACTGAGCAGTGGGACAATTTCTATCTAAAAACTAAGGCCTCTGGATGTAAATAAAGAACAGTATATAGTTCAGATAAAAGAGATACAAAGGCTGCAATGGTATTCTGCCTGAGCAACGGGTTGGACTAGAAGATCTCAAGGTACCTTCCAACTCTATTATTCTGTTGTTCTAATCTCTTGTCTGCCTGCTGCATACATGTGAGCACACAGGCAAATACACTCCAACTCTCCTATGAAATGCACTTTGGGATTGCTTGGATTCCGATCAAATTCCATCACTTGGGAGCTGAGCCCCCCTACAGTATAAATTACCAAACAGCAACAGAGAAAGAGTAATTTACTACCCATCTTGCTGGGCTGCTATTAGATGAGGAAGAAGCTGGTAGGGGGTAGAGCAATTAAAAATGATGGCCTCGTGGCAGGACCTGTAAGGTCATCTTTGATCAGCGGAGGGACAGATTTTGAAGAAAAAGAGTGTTGAGGAAGTAGAGAAAACAAAAAACCAAGAAGGGTGGGGAAGGAGCCACAGGATAATTATTCAGTTTGAAACAACCCTATTAGAAACCCCAAGGGTTGGGGAGGGGGAAAAACGACCCCATTTCTCAAAAATCACTTATTTCTTTTAATTTGACAAGCTCACTTAAGGAAACAGGCTACATATACGGGAGAAGCGGCTAACATATTCAGGGTTCTGTTTCTCCTCAAGGGCCTTCCCTGATTCCATTTCAGTGGTGGGATTCAATTTTTTTTACTACCAGTTCCGTGGGTGTGACTTGGTGGGTGTGGCGGGGGAAGGTTACTGCAAAATCCCCCTCCCCTCCCCACCCCACTAGCCTGCTTTCCAGGTCTGTTCTCCTGTGTAGGGCAACCAAAGAAGACCCAGCCAATCAGCTGGGACTCAGGAGGCGGAGAATAGATGGAGGCGGGGCCAGTCAGAGGTGGTATTTGCCGGTTCTCTGAACTACTCAAAATTTCCTTTACCGGTTCTTCAGAATACGGAAATTCTGGTCACTAGAATTTAAATCAAGGACTACCTCTAGTGTTCTCTAGAGAATTCAATCTTTGTACAATCTCTCCAAAGGGGGATACTTTGAGCCTGGCCATTTGTGCCTGGAGTGTGAGAACACTGGCTTGATTTGTTAGATAATCCATTTGGTTTGTTCTCTTGGTATGGTAACAGAACAATAGAGTTGGAAGGGACCTTGGAGGTCTTCTAGTCCAACCCCCTGCTCAGGCCTTCTGCCTTACCATTTCAGACAAATGGCTGTCCAATCTCTTCTTAAAAATGTCCAATGTTGGAGTATTCACAACTTTTGGAGGCAAGTCGTTCCACTGATTAATTGTTCTCACTGTCTCCTTCACTCCAAGTTGCTTTTCTCAATCAGTTTGCATCCATTGTTTCTTGTCCTGCTTTCAGGTGCTTTGGAGAATAGCTTGACTCCCTTTTCCTTGTGGCACTTCCTTAAATATTGGAAGACTGCTATCATGTCACCCCATTCCTTCTTTTCATTAAACTAGTTATACCCAATTCCTGCAATTGTTCTTCATATGTTTTAGCCTCCAGTCCCTAAATCATCCTTATTGCTCTTCTTTGCACTCTTTCCAAAGTCTTAACTTCTTTTTTATAATGTGCTGACCAAAACTGCACGCAGTATTCCAAGTGTGGTCTTGCCAAGGCATTATAAAATTGTATTAACACTTCATGTGATCTTGATTTTGAGTCTTCTCCAATGCCAATCTTCAAAATTGTCCAGCAGATGTCCAAATGAAGTCAGAGATGCTGACACGAACTTGTATTTTTATATAAATAAGTATATTTTACATCTATATATGCAGTGGACAAGATAGTCAGGCAAACAGAAGCATTGGGAGGTAAATTGCAGAGCCGCAGAAGAAAAAAAGGCGGGAAAAAGGAAAATGCCCATTCCACACCCACAGCGACCAATTACAGTGCAGACTGCCTCATGAAGGAGCCAGCCCTCTCCCATCAATCAACTATAATGGTTTGTTCTGGTTCATTGTACAATTCCATTGCTCCAGCTAATAAATTTAAATCTCTTAACAAAAACCATCCATGCTATTCCAGGAGAGAAGCAACTTAGAACTAAGGAGAAATTTCCTGACAGTTAAAACAATTAATCAGTGGAACAACTTGCCTCCAGAAGAGATTGGACAGCCATTTGTCTGAAATAATATAGGGCTTTCTGCCTAAGCAAGAGGTTGGACTAGAAGACCTCCAAGGTCCCTTCCAACTCTGCTATTCTATTCTTCCAGAATAGATTTCTCCCAATCCTCAGTTAGACTTGAGACTTTTAATCATGTAAGAAGCCTCCATGCATGGACAAGAAGCCCCTCTCCATGCTGCTTCCTTGCCAGAACATTTTCTGGCCCAAAGGCCACCTCAAGAAGGACAGCTATTCTCTTGCAAAGATGGTTGACCAGGCTGCCAATTTCTCCAGAGGGGTCAGAAGGAGGCCAGGCCGGTGCCTTTGGAAAATAAAACCGATTTCAGAAAGGGGGGAAGATTCTGCAAAATTGTAGGGCTTTACAAATCAAAACCAGAGCCTATACTTGAAGAAAAGACCAGCATGGTGGGGTCAGGAGGAGGTGATCAAGCTTCGCTCAGCCAAAAAAAAAAAAAAGGAGGAAGCCAGGAGCCTCAGATCAACTGAAGAGTAAATTGAGAAGTTGGGAGTAACAACCAACAGACAGGGTGAGAAATGGCTGAGGTCACCCAAGCTGGAGAACTTTTAGCTTGAGTTTCAAATTTCACTGCAGCCTCGAGAGGAGAGAGAGAGAGAGAAAGGATGGGAACTTCAGAGCCAAGGGATTTGGAGCATGTCCTTGACTTACAACTATTCATTTAGTGACTATAACAACATCATTGAAAGAAGTGACATGGCCGTTTTTCACTCTTATGGCCTTTGCAGCATCAGCACGTTCATTTTAATCAAAATTTGGGTGCAAAACCAGCATGTATTTATGAGGGTTGCATATCACTTTTGGCAACCTTCTCATCCATATTCTTACAAGCACTTGCTTAATGATATATGATTCACTTAACAGCTGCATTGATTCACTTAACAGCCAAGGCAAAGATCAGGCACAACAACTGCCTTGCTTAGCATGAGAAATTCTGCTTCTCATTGTGATAGTAAGTCGAAGACTACCTGTATATTCTGCTTTCTACTGGTGGGAGTAACTATGCCTCTCTTAAGTGAGGATAGTTGCATGGCTTGGACGCCTCCCCGTAGCAGCCGCTGGATAACTAGGGGTAGTACTCATGAACTAAGATCCAAGCCACCCCACTGCGAGACCTAACCAACTCACAGAGGGCTTGCTGCTGGTTAATTATGACAATTACTTTGAGTCCCAATCCCCCTGGAAATTTGTACTCCAGCAATGGAGATGGAAACATCAGTGATACCAACACGCAAACCAAAATAAATAGCCCCTGCTTCCTGTGTTTTTGTGGTTTCTGCTTCAAGATGAAGCAGGGCCTAGGCCAAAACCGATCCCATTGCCATCTAGCAGAGGTAAATGCCAAGCATGTAGCCACCCTACCCACAGAGCACCTGGCATGATCCCACAAGGACAACGAAGCCCTGCATCGGCATGCTGATAGTCACTGGGAAAATGGGATATTGAAGAAAATATTCCTCACGCTTCTTGCCCCATACTTTCCAGGCCGGTTGCAGGAAGCCCTCAAGAAGTGCCTCCAACTGACCAAGAGAAAGTAGACCCAGAAAGAGATATGGACCATGCAGTAACTGTCACACAACCCACCCCTTTAGCCTCCCAACTGGTTGACACAGCTGCCAAATGGAGATGTGCCCTTCTGGTAGCTGCGGTAGACCATTTCCAAGAGGCCAAGATGAGGGCCAAGGAGCTGACAGAGATTGCCTGAGACTTACAGGATGGAGTGATCAGCCACAAGCAGTGTAGGGCTCAGCTTAATCAGAACTCCCAGAACTGGTTCCCACACAAGTGGAAACCATCTGTGGCAAGACCCGACACTATAAATTGCCAATGGAGCAAGAAGGCCATCCGTAGAGTGAACTAACCTGTTAAGTCTGGAGCATGGGTGCGAATAATGGAGACGAGCCGGCAGAAACAGTGAACTTCAAACTCTTTATTTACATGGTGTGACAGCTCAAACTGGAGGGCTGCTATAGCTTTCCTTATATAGGCAACTTATTAACTATTCAACCAATAGCAATCCTGGAGCGCTAGCTCCGTTAACCAATGAGAATGGCCTGTTAATGGCCAATCAGATGCTCCTGAACGGACCAATCCGATCCTGCCATTAACAGCCAATCAGAAGTGCAGGGCCAGAACCCTGCACTTGACTTCAAGCTCAAGATAACTTTATTTGGCATTATTCATTCACAACACCCCTTTCCCCCGGCTTCTGCCCACGGGGCGCGGTTACATAGTCCTTGAGGTAGGATGGTTGTTTTATCAGTCTTTTTGATTTTCGCAAAGTGCCTGGCGGTAGGCTGCACTTCTGTTGAGGTAGATCGTTGTTTAACAGTAGGGATGCCTCTGGTTCCGAGTTCGCGTTCCCGTCGTCACGAATATCACTGGCCACTCCCTGAGGTGAACTCACTCCGGTTCCCGGTTCCTGTTCCTGCGTTTCAGTTTCGTTTTCAGTCCCTTCAAAAAGGTTTTCCTCTAGTTGCAATACGTTTTCCTCTGTCTCTCCCCCCCCCTCAGTTTGGTCATAAGGGAGTTCGGAATTGGGTGACGGTAGCCACGATCGTAGTTGATCTATGTGGCGCTTCCAAAGTCTATCATCAGGGCACTGAATGAGGTATGATCTTGGGCTGGTTACGTGGATTACGGTTGCCTCTACCCACAGCGGATCGCCCGATAAGTTTTTAGCAAATACTAAATCGCCTACCTGGAAGGTATGGCATTGGCCGCTGGATCCGAGTGGCTTTTCCGGTTCGTAGGCTGGGTGTAACCGATCGAGGTGGGAGCGGAGCTTTCGTCCCATTAGCAGCTCGGCGGGAGTTTTGTTGGTGATGCTGTGAGGTGTGATGTGCTGTAGGAAAAGGATTTGGTTGATTTTCTCGTCGATGTTGTCGTAGTCTATCTTTTGTAGAGTCCTTTTGACGAATTGTACCATGCGCTCAGCCCTACCGTTGGCCGCAGGGTGGCAGGCGAAGTAAGCACATGTCGGATACCACGGTCAGCCAGGTACTGTTCAAAAGACAGCGCGGTAAATTGGGGCCCGTTGTCAGATACCAGAACGTCTGGTAATCCGTGGGTTGCAGTCTTTCCAGTCTTTTGATGACCACTTCGGTGTCGTATTCCTCATTTGGTGAATCTCGAGCCAATTTGAGTAGGCGTCAATGGTTAGCAAAAATGTGTGGCCTTTGGTCGGCCCAGCAAAGTCCAGATGGATGCGGGACCACGGTCCCTGCGGCATCTCCCATTTGGTTGGGGTTGCTTTTGGTGGAGCGTTGTTTACTTCTTGGCATCTCTGGCAAGTTTTAACCCATGATTCAATTTGCCTGTCGATGCCTGGCCTCCACGCATAGCTTCGTGCGAGGCCCTTCATGCACACGATGCCAGGGTGGCCATTGTGCAAGGTTCTTAACAGTGCCTGTTGGGTCGTTCTGGGATAACGACTCTATCGCCCCAGATGATACAGCCCTTCTGCGAGAACAACTCTGTTTGACGGCTTTTGAATGGTGCAAAGTCATCTGGTACTTCGTCCAATGGCCATCCGCGTTCCACCCGTGTGAGGACTTGTGCTAAGATGGGGTCGCGTTTTGTTTCTCTCGCGATGTCACGGGCAGTTAATGGCAGCGTATGGAGTGTCTCGATCTGCAACGTTGTCATCGTTGGTGCAGGACTGTTGATGGTTTCAGGGAGCGGTGCACGGCTCAACGCGTCGGCGTGGGGAATGGCTTTACCGGGACGATATTGTAGCTGATAATTGTAGGCAGCGGGTCATCCTGGGAGAAAGTATGTAGGGAGTTGGCTTGTCCCTAGTGATGATCCCCAGCAATGGTTTGTGGTCAGTTACAATGGTGAAAGCCCGGCCGTACACGTACTCATGGAATCTTTTAACAGTTGATACAATTGCCAGGGCTTCTTTATCGATCTGGCTGTAATTTCGCTTGGTTTTCGAGAGCATTTTTGAAAAATAGGCAACAGGGGTTTCACTACCATTAGGTAATACATGGCTCAAAATGGCGCCCATTCCAAAAGGCAATGCATCATATTTAACAGAAAGGTCTCATTGTACTGCATTAGTACGGCGTCAGAAGTCAGTAGTTGTTTTACATTATGGAACGCCTGCTCTTCTCTGTGACCCCATACCCAAATTGCTTTTTTATCAAGTAGGCAATGTAAAGGTTCAGCGACAGTCGCCTTGTGCGGCAAGAATACATTAGAGAAATTGATGAGGCCCAAGAATGCCTGGAGGTCGGCTTTGTTCCGGGGTCTGGGAGCATTTTTTATTACTCTCAATTTGCTATCAGTAGGATGAATACTCTGACTGTCAATTAAGTATCCTAAGAATTCAACACGATCTGTACACAGTTTGCACTTATTTTTCTTCACTTTCAGGCCTGCTTCTTGGAATTTTTGTAAAACCAGTCTTAAACAATCCCGTAAATTTTTTGGAGTGGGGGCAGCAATGAGCACATCGTTAAAATAGGGGACAACGCCTTTGATCCCCTACAATAGTCTCTCCATTAGGCTCTGAAAGATCCCTGGGGCTACACTGACTCCGAATTGAAGCCGCGTACACTTAAAGGCACCTCGGTGTGTTACGATAGTCTGTGCCTGTGCCGTTTTTTCATCAACTGGCAGTTGCTGATAAGCCTGAGCTAAGTCTAGTTTAGCGAAGACTTTTCCACCCCCCAGGGAATGGAGGAGGTGTTGCACCACCGGCACCGGATATGGATTTTGTTGCAGGGCATAGTTTAGGGTAGCTCGATAGTCCCAACAAATTCTAATGGAGCCGTCCAGCTTAATTGGGGTCACGATTGGTGTTTCCCATGGGGAGTGGTCGGTTGGCTTTAAAACTCCCTGGGCTATCAACTTATCAAGCTGTTCGTTGATTTTTGGCTTTAGAGCGAACGGGACTTGACGAGGCTTAAGGCGGATGGGAGCTATTTTTGGATTAAGGCTAAAGGATATCGGGGTCCCCTTGTACTCGCCTAGCTTTTCCACGAAGATGTCCCTGAATTCATGGGCAAGGTCTTCTTCCCAGTCACTGCCGCCGATTCGGTTAATGCCTGCCACTTCAATGCCGAGTGGTGCGAACCATTGCAGGCCTAACAGGCTAGGCCGGTCATTGTCGATCACTGTCAGGGGTAAGTATGCCGTGCGGTTCTTGAATGCAACCCGGACTCTACTGGATCCTACGACTGGAATCCGGCTCCAGTCCTTTAACACGAGCCATTGGAATTGAAGGTCTTGGCGCCGGATAGTGGGGATGAGTTGCTTGAGGGTCTTCCAGGAGATCATTGACAGAGACGACCCCGAGTCAACTTCCATTTGGCAAGGTTGATTTTCGATGTCCACTTTGACCTGAATTTTCTTAGCGTCTAGTGAAGAGGTGTGGCCGATAGTGAGTGTTTGGTGGGCCTCTTCCCATCTCGTTAGGTGATTCATGGGTTGGTTTCTATAGGAGTGGTTTGCTGGTTCTCGCCTAACAGGGTGATTCCCTGTCGATTGGCGGAGATTGGTACCTTTCGTGGTCTGGCTGGGTCCGAGGAGACTTCTGCAGACCCGTCCGATGTGGCCTCATTTCCCGCACTCGTGGCAGAGCGCGTCGCGGAATTTGCAATCGGAACGGTAATGGTTGGCGCCGCAGCCAGCGCACAATTGCTGGGACTTCGGGTAACGGTCCTGATCGGACCGCAGGCGATGGACCTCTTCTTCGTCGCTGTCTGACGACAAAGAGAGGTCCTCATGGTGGTCGTCTGCAGCTGCCCTTCTGCCTTAGGTGAAACTTCGCTGGCTGGTTGGTGTGCTGGAGCGCGATTTCGGCGTAGTTGGGCAGCTGACTTCTTGGTCGCCTCCGCTGCTGTAGCTTCAGCTATGGCGTCTTTAAGGGTGATGTCGCCCTTTGCCATTATTTTGCTCTGTACGTTTAGAGTGTCTAACCCCAGAACTACTCGGTCTCTCAAAGCCTCCTCTAGGTGGGTGAAATCGCAAAGGCCTCCCAAGTTCCGGAGGTCTGCAACGAAATCGGCAACGCTTTCTCCTTTCCGCTGGTTTCTTTGATAAAACTCGTGTCGTCTTACGAGCGTTGGAACGGTCGGTGCATAGTGGGCCCTTAGTAGCGGTTCGGGGACATCCCAGTCCATGGCCTTCACTTCAGCCGGTTTCGCTAATGCCTTAGCCATTTTGAATACCGTTGGGCCGCAGTGCGTTAGGAATACTGCCTGTTTCTTCCCGGTTGTGGCATCCTTCAGATTATTCGTTTCCAAAAACATTTGGAAACGGTCCATGTAGGACTCCCAGTCCTCTTGAGCTGGATCGAACGGAGCGGGTGGTACTACGCCGCCGGACATGGTTCCACCGTTGTGCGCTTCAGCCATGTGCTTAGTTGTCTTCGTTGTTGGCTCTGATGTCATCCAATCCCACCTTCGTCGCCAGTGTTAAGTCTGGAGCATGGGTGCGAAAATGGAGACGAGCCGGTAGAAACAGTGAACTTCAAACTCTTTATTTACATGGTGTGACAGCTCAAACTGGAGGGCTGCTATAGCCTTCCTTATATAGGCAACTTATTAACTATTCAACCAATAGCAATCCTGGAGCGCTAGCTCCATTAACCAATGAGAATGGCCTGTTAATGGCCAATCAGATGCTCCTGAATGGACCAATCCGATCCTGCCATTAACAGCCAATCAGAAGTTCAGGGCCAGAACCCTGTACTTGACTTCAAGCTCAAGATAACTTTATTTGCTATTATTCATTCACAACATAACCAAATATACAGAAGCTCTACAAGCTCCGGCGATGCGATGCTGCCTCAACTATATAGTTCGGATGCTGGAGGAATGCATATAAGGGCCAGGTGTCGATGCCACCAGAGATGGAAGAATACTGGTCATCTGTTTCAGAACACTGAGCACGAACGATGATAGTGAACCTGCAGAGCCATCTGCAGTCCTGTGGTTCCTAGTGGAGGTCATTGCGGCCCTCCATGGTATGAAAGCCAGTGCACCAGGACTGGACCAAATATTGGCTGAGGAACTGCTGACCTCGCTAGCAGCATACTACAATCTTTTGCTAGTGGCAGATGGCCCACCGAGACACAGCATGCTCGCAAGTGGTGTTTCTTCCCAAGATGAGGGATCCTTTGACTTCGGGGGACTATAGGCCTATCTCAATAACCTCAACCATCTTATGGGCGTTCCAGAAGATCTTGGCCCAATGCCTCCAAGATATGCTTCAGCTCTCTCCCCTTCAACATGCGTTCTTCCAGAGAGATGGCTGCCTCGAGGCATCGACTCTGCTACATACCATCTTTCATAGAATCCACACAGATAGAGTTCCCTGTGCGATGCTATTCTTGGATGTAGCCAAGGCATTTGATATGGTGTCACATAAGAGTCTCTTCAAGTGGATCTGCCTCCCCCACTGGTGTCTTATCTGAGACATGTCTACAAACGATCCACCATGCAGCTTGCAGGGACCACTACCAAATGTGATCGGGGCATTCGGCAAGGTGACCCTCTATCTCCACTCCTGTTTATAATGGTCATTAAAGACATTCTGAGATCATCATTACCCGAAGTCGGGTTTGATCTTGACGGCCAGAGAATCAGTAATCTAGGCTATGCGGATGACCTAGTGTTGCACACAGGGAAGTCCAGCAGGCTCCAGAAGAAAATCCACCTACTCACTGGAGCCTTCCAAAGAGCTGGTATGGCACTCAACGCAAAGAAATCCCATGGCTTCACCATCACCAAGGACAGAAAGCATAAGTGCATGGCCCTAGTCCCAACACTATATGAGTGTAAAGGGGAACCCATCACACCCCTAGGGACCAGTGATTCAGTGAGATACCTGGGCCTCCAGTTCAACTGGAGGGGAAGAGTCATCCCAAAACATACTGGCAAGCTGGACACTCTGCTGAATGAGCTAACAAAGGCACCACTTAAGCCACACCAGCGGCTTAAGCTACTCCATTTCCAGCTAGTGCCCAAGAACTTGTCTTAGGTGATGCCCACCCTGAAGAAGCTAGATTGCCTGATGCATATTGTGGTGAGGCGAAGGCTCAGGCTTCCCATGGATACCTCACTGGGATACTTTCATGCCAATGTCAAAGATGGCAACCTGGGGATACCATGCTCCTCCACTTTGATCCCACTTCTGCAGCAGAAAATGCTTGAGAAGGTAGCATCGAACCCTGCAACTATACTTCAGATAGTGCAGAGGCAAGACTCCTTCCAGTCCTTAGGGCACCGAATGGACCAGCCATGTAGACTGAACAACACAATCATAACATCCAAAGCAGAAGTAAGAGAAGAGTGAATGGCAGCAAGCTGAAACTCCCTGAAGTAGACAAAGCCAGCCATGAGTGGCTACTCCAACCAGCTCAGGTGTTCTCCAACCAGCTCAGGTGTTCCCTTGCTTATACATAAGGGGCGTCCAGCTGAGGAGTGGCTTACCCCCCACCAAGACTAGGAGTGCATGGGGAACAGGCAAGTCACCAACAGGACTTGCAGACACACCTGCCGTGCTCCGGAAACATTACACCATGTGTTATGTTCTGAGCATGGGTGCAAGGATGGAGACGAGCCGGTGAAACAGTGAACTTCAAACTCTTTATTTACATGTGAAACAGTTCAACCGATGGCCACGATGGGCCCCTTTATATAGGCAACTCTTAACTTATTTAACCAATGAAAACACAGGGAGCACTAGCTCCATTAACCAATGGAAGAGGCTTGTTAATAGCCAATCAGATTCTCCTGAACGGACCAATCTGATGTCGCTATTATTGGCCAATCAGAAGTGCAGGGCCTGAACCCTGCACTTTACTTCAAGCTCTTAATGATCTTTATTAAGCATTTATTGATTCACAACACCCCTTCCCCCCGGGTCCCGTTTAAGGGGTGTGGTCACATACTCAGGTTGTTTCGATTGTCTATTAGATTTTTGTTGTCCTCCCGGTATTTGGCTACAGTCTTGTGGGGGTAGGACGTTATCTGGTGAAAAAGGTGCCTCCCGTTCTGCATTTGAATTTTCGTTGTCGCTACTGCTTTTGGCATCTCTTTGAGGCGAGGCCACCCCCATTCCGGTTCCATCATGTGCTGCCTCTGAGCGGTCATTACTACCGTTTAAACTTTCTGCCGCTTCGAATTCAGCTTCCTTGCTATCTCCTCCCCCCTTGGTTTGGAAATCAGGGGGCTCGGAGATCCCCGACTGTAGCCTTGAACGCAGCTGATCAATATGGCATTTCCAAATTCTATTGTCGTGATATTTTACACGGTACGATCTAGGGCCAGTTACTTGTATTATGCCTCAACCCACAAGGGATCGCCCGAAAAGTTTCTAGTGAAAACCAAATCGCCTACTTGGAAATTGCGACATTTCCCACTAGAACCGTGTGGCTTTTTAGGTTCATATGCTGGATGTAGGCGGTTGAGGTGGGAACGGAGCTTCCGTCCCATTAATAACTCGGTGGGAGTTTTATTGGTGACGCTGTGCGGAGTGATATGCTGTAAAAGGAGTATCCAGTTAATCTTGTCTTCTATGTCACCATAGTCCATCTTATGCAAGGTTTTCTTGACGAATTGTACCATGCGCTCAGCCCTTCCTTTGGCCGCAAGGTGCACTGGCGAAGTCAGCGCATGTCGGATACCGTGGTCCTCCAGGTATTGTTCGAAGGACAGCGCGGTAAATTGAGGCCTGTTGTCGGATACCAGAACGTCTGGTAATCCGTGTGTCGCAAAGAGTCTGTCCAGTTTTCTGATGACTGCTTCGGTCGTTGTATTCCTCATTTCATGGATTTCAAGCCAGTTTGAGTAGGCATCCACCATCAATAAGAATGTGTGTCCCGGGGAGAAGGCGGAGCTTCGTTCCGGCGATACAGCTGCGATCTCGGGGCTCTGAGATCGCAGCCGATATTTTCGCCCCTGGTCGGTCCTAACGGACCTAAACCGTCCCGTAGAGACGGTGATCGTGAAGGGCATTGTTCCAGGATCCCAGAGATATCGCAAAATCTCTGGTTTGATCCGGAAGAAGCCCTTTTGCTGGCGGCGGAGAGGCAGCCTCCATAGCTGCTGAAGTCGGGACAGCTCCGGAAAGAAAGTGATTGGAGTGAAGTGTGTCGGCTGGGTGAGAAAAACTCTTTTGTGCTGTAAATTTGCTAAGGTTGGAAAGTTCATCCGATATAAAGAAGAAAGCTGTGAGATTTTTTTTTTGACTGAAATTGTTTTGAGCGGCGTTTTTTAAAGTGATGTCAAATTGAGGCTTAGCTTTTTTTTTTTTTATTTATACTTTTTGGGAAAGATTTTACTGTGACTTTGTAGGTAACCGGATTGAATTTTCTCTTATATATATTTTTATGCTTCCTTTGATTTTATGCTTCTTTTGATCTTTTAACTTTCTTTAGGATAGAGGCTCCCTTTGGCTATTTTTTCTTTTTTTTTTCTGTATATATTATTCCTTTTTTCTGGCGGGCGGGGAGAAAGAGCATTAAGAAACTTTGTAACACTGCCAACTAGAGGCTTGAAAGTATCTTTATGTGAATTGGAGAGAACTGCAAAAAGACCTCATCTCAAGGACTTTTTAATGTGATAAGATAGAGGGAGAGCACAGTAAAATATTATTGCAGGTGCTTTCCTGGACTGTTATCAACAATACTTGAGGTTTGGCTTTGAAGCTGCTGGAGAAGAGAGTCATAACAAGAGCCTTGGATAAATAACAAAGTGCAGTGTGTTTTCTTATATATACCCCATTCGCTAGCCTTCTTCTAAATTTTAATTTTAGTAATATTTTTATTTTTGCCTTTTATTTTAAAGGGAAAGCCTCAGAGTTTTTTCTTCTTTATTTTTCTTTTCTTTTTTATTGGGACCTTTTTGCTTTTCATATTTATGTTTTTGGACTACTTTGTTGTTGAGGTTGTTTTTTTTTTTGTTTTTTTTGGATTATTGAGACTTTTTAATTGGATTAAGGTGTGAAGAATCTGAAGGAACTTTTTGTTTGTTTTTTTTGTTTGTTTTTTCTCTTTTTGCTTTTCCTTTTTTCCTTTTTCTTTTGCTCTTAATCAATATTATTATTTTTGGATTTGTTTGTTTTCTCCTTTCTATTTTTTCCTTTTTTATGGTGGACTATCTCATAATTGGATTAGGGTCTAGAAGAACCTGAAGATCTTTCTTCTTCTTTTTTTCCTGTTTCTTCTGTGGTTTCGTGTTTTTTACTATTGGAGTTCTTCATTTTGGATTATAATTGGCTGCTCTACCAGTTGGATTAAAAGTCAAGAAGAATTTGAAGTTTTTGAAACATTGAAATGAGCAGGAAACCAATACCATCTGGCATTTCTGCTTCTACCTCTGCTTCCCCATCAGTTGGAGGACAACGTTTAATTCAGACAATGTTGAAGCAAGATAAGGAACAAGAAAAAATAACTTTACAGATGATTATGCAAGGAATCCAAGATCTCAAGACAAAATCAGATATCATTGAACAAAGAACAGGAAATATTGAACAAAGAACAGAAAATATTGAACAAAGAATAGAAAAGATTGAACAAAGAGCAGAAAATATTGAACAAAGAGCAGGAAATATTGAACAAAGAGCAGAAAATATTGAACAAAGAATAGAGAAGACTGATGAAAAAGTGGAAAATATTAAACAAATGATGGTTAAGTATGAGGAGAGATTCCAAAAAATTGAGGAAGAAGGAAAACAAAGAGAGAAGAAGATTGGAAATATTGACAGCAGACTAACAGCGGTTGAACAAGAAAAAGGTGGGATGTTGAGGTGGGAGATGGAAAGGTCAGAATTTTACCTCAGATTTCAAAATATAGAAGAGGAAAAAGGAGAAAATTTGGCAGCGGTAATGATAGAAATTTTGGCAGATGTTTTGGAAATTACAGAGGAAAAGATGATGGATGGAATAGATGAGATATATCGAGTCTATACAAGATATGCGATGAGAAATAAATTACCCAGGGAAGTCCATATTAGATTTATCAAAAAATCCATTAAAATGCAAATATTACAAATAGTAAGAGAGAAAACACTGAAATACAAGGGTAAAGAGGTTGTGGTTTTAAAACAAATACCCAGAAGAGTGAGAGAGATGAGAAGAGAATATCGATTTCTGACCAAAATACTATTGGAAAATGAAGTGAATTATAGATGGCTGATTCCAGAAGGACTAGTGTTTGGGTGGCAAGAGCAAAGATATAGAATTGATTCAATTGAGAAAGCAGAACTTTTTCATGCAGAATTCTTTGGAGGAAGAAGAGAGGGAATAGAGAAAGAGGCTTTATCAATTGAGTTTCAAGATGAACAACTGGAGACTGAAAAAGAGAAAGGAGCAGCAGGGGGACAGATGGATAATAAAGAACAGCGTGAAGTGAGATCCACGAGAGCTGTTAGACCTAAATATAAAGCATAATTATGGAGGAAAAAAAACTGATTACAATGAATATAAATGGACTTAATTCAGCTGTTAAAAGAAGGAAAACTTTTCAAAAATTAGAGAAATTAAAATTTGATATAATTTGTTTACAAGAAGTTCACATTAAAAAACAACATGAACAATTGTTATTACAGCCAAAATTAGGGAAAATATTTACCTCTTTGACTCAATGTAAGAAAAGAGGTGTGGTTTTATACATTAAAGAGGCTATTCCAGCAAAATTGATTTACACGGATGAAGATGGAAGAGTATTAATGGTAGAAATAATGGACAATAATATAAAAATACTCCTGATTGCAATTTATGCTCCGAATGATAAACAAGAAGAGTTTTATAAAAAGCTACATATGAAAATAATTGGACTGGACTATGTTAATATAATTATGATGGGAGATTTTAATGGAATTGTGGATAATAAACTGGACTATATAGCAACAACAACAAAGCAAAATAGAAAGGCTCTCCCAAGGTCCTTCTTTAAAATGACAGATGAATTAACTTTAAAAGATATTTGGAGAGAAAGAAATGTTAAAGCTAAACAATATACTTTTTATTCAAATAGACATTTATCATGGTCCAGATTAGATATGATTTGGATCTCAACAGAACTAATATCCAATATTAAAGAAACAAATATTGAAACAAGTACCTGGGCAGATCATAGCCCAATGACAATTAAATGGAAGGGACAAAAAAAAAGATTGAGATGGACATTAAATAATACTATTTTAAAGGAGAAAGATTTTACACAATGGATGGAGAAGGAATTGGCTTTTTTCTTCAGAGAAAATAAAAAAGAAGATACTTCAACCCAAAATGTGTGGGACACAATGAAGGCATACGCTAGAGGTTTGATAATAGATTATACAAGAAAAAAGAATATTAGGAAAAGGCAAGCTTCTAAGGCCTTGGAAGATGAGTATAAAATTCTTGAAAAAGAATTACAGAAAATGCCACAGAAAAAGGATATTAAATTGAAGCTGGATGTAATCAAACATAGAATGGAATTAATAGAGAAAGAAGAACTGGCACAGAAAATTAGAAACTCCAAACAGAATTATTTTGAAGATGCAAATAAACCAGGTAGATGGCTAGCATATAAATTGAGAAAAGAGAAGGAATCAAGAAAAATATTGAAGTTAATAGATGAACAAGGCCAAGTTTGTTATGGGAATAAGGAGAAAAAAGAAATTATTCGAGATTTTTATGGACAATTATATAAACAGGAAAATATTGATGAAGAAAAAGTCAAACAGTATTTACAGGAAGCTAATTTACCAAAGATACCTAAAGAGACTGAAGAAATGCTAGAAAGCAATATAACAATGATGGAACTAAATGAAGCATTTAAGAGACAAAATAATGGGAAAGCTCCGGGTCCAGATGGGCTTCCAGTAGAATTTTATAAAACATTTCAAGAATTATTGAGCATCCCATTGTTAGAAGTTATGAATGAAGTTATGATAAAAAAGATGATACCCAAAACATGGTCAGAGGCTTATATTACACTTATACCAAAGGAAGAGACTGACCCATTGCAAATTAAGAATTATAGACCTATTTCTTTATTGAATGCAGACTATAAAATCTTTGCTTCAATCTTAGCAAAAAGACTTAAAAATATTTAAATAATTTTATTCACTCAGATCAAAATGGATTTCTGCCAAAGAGACAAATTAGAGACAATATGAGAGTAATCTTGGACACTTTGGAATACTATGAGGCTCATCCTGAAAAGCAAATGGCTTTGATATTCCTAGATGCTCAAAAAGCATTTGATAACGTGAACTGGAGATTTATGTTATTATTATTGGAGCAGATGGGTTTCGCTAAAAAATTTATTCAAGCAATAGAAGCTATATATAATAAACAGACAGCAAGGGTAATGATGGAGGGAGAACTTACAGATTTTATTAATATAAGGAAAGGCACAAGACAAGGATGCCCCCTATCTCCTTTGCTATTTGTGTTGACCTTGGAAGTGTTGAATAGAAATATTAGGGATGATAAAAGCATAAAAGGAATGAAAATTAAGAAGGAAGAATTTAAGCTACAAGCTTTTGCTGATGACTTAGCTTTTATTTTGGAAGATCCGCTAGAAACAGCTCCAAAGTTACTGGAAAGGATAGAGGCATAAGGAGAGGTGGCTGGTTTGAAAATAAATAAAGACAAAACAAAGATTTTGACAAAGAATATGCTATTGAGACAGAGAGAAGAATTGGCAGATCTTTTGAAAATTCAAGTTACAAATAAGGTTAAGTATCTGGGGATATATTTGACAACAAGATGTAGCACATTAAAGGAGAATAATTATATTAAACTTAAACAACAGATAACTACAGATTTGAAGAAGTGGGAAAACTTGCAATTGTCATTAATAGGGAGAATTTCAACAATTAAGATGAATATCTTACCTAGAATTTTATTTTTGTTTCAAACAATACCAATTTGGCTTGGAAAAGACTATTTTGAAGATTTAAATAAAATTATGTTGAAGTTTATATGGCAAGGTAAAAAAGCGAGAATAAAGCTAAAGCTTTTGCAAGATGCTAGAATTAGAGGAGGTTTTGGTCTGCCTAATTGGGAATTGTATTATCAAGCTGCAAGTTTGATGTGGGTCAAAGAATGGATAACATTAAGGAAACATAGGTTGTTGACATTAGAAGGGCATGACTTGCTGTTGGGTTGGCATGCTTTTTTATGGTATAAGGGAACTAAAACACAGGGTTATTTTAGAAGACATTATGTACGGGAGTCTTTGTGGTTAAATTGGGAGAAGATAAAAAGACAATGTTATTTGAAAATTCCAGTTTGGTTATCGACCATTGAAGCATTTTCCTATCCTATAATCTACAAGAAGGAACAAACAGTTAGATATGGGGAACTTTTGGATGAAAAGGGTGAACTTAAATCGATCCAAAACTTAGAGGAACAAGGTATAAGGATGAATTGGTTTTCATATGCACAAATACACTCAAGGTATGATGAAGATTCTAAAACGGAGGGATTTTATGATAAACAGACTGATTTAGATAAGATCTTGATGGGTACTGATGAGAAGGTGATTAAAAAACTATATGGTTATTTACTGGGAATGAAATTAGAGGAAGAACAAGTCAAAGAAACTATGATTGTTTGGGGGAAGAATTTTGGATATGGGATTGATTTAGAGAAATGGCAGAAATTGTGGTCTCAAAATTATAAAATGACAATGTCAACAGCATATAAAGAAAACTTGTATAAGATGTTTTACAGGTGGCATTTTCCTCCGACAAGAATAGCAAGAATGTTTAAGAACAAATCTGAAAAATGCTGGAAATGTCATCAGATACCCGGCTCGTATTACCATATGTAGTGGACTTGTGAGGATGCTAGAAAATATTGGACTATAATTCGCATGTGGTTGGAAAAAATGACAAAGAAACATATAGATTTGAAACCAGAGATCTTCTTATTGGGAATTATACCTGATATATATAGTAAAGATTTGAAATACCTGATTGTAAATGTATTAACAGTGGCCAGGATTGTATTTGCTAAAAATTGGAAGAATGAGAAAATACCATTACAGGAAGAAATTATTAAGAAAATATTGGAATGTGCTGAGATGAGTAGATTGACATTTGAAATTAGAGAGCAAGAGGATAAACAATTTTACGAAATTTGGGATCTTTTTTATAAATGGCTAGATGATAAAATATGATAATAGAATATTTAGAATGCTAGATAGTAAGGAATATCTTTATTTTGCTATTATTTTGCTATTTGATATTATATTTATAAAGGATTTTTTAGGATTGATTTGATATGACTAGATGATTTGTTATAGAGTAAACTGATTTAAAGTATTGTTAGCTCATTAAGCATGAATGATTAAAAATATAGTCAAAAACTTCTTTTTTTAGTGATATTAGGATATATAAGTTTGGATTGACAATATGAGTTGTTATGTAATGTAATTGCAATTTGAGACTACAGAATGAATGCACAAAAATGATGAACCAACTGACACACTGGATGTACATATAAGAGTTGATGTTTTTATGTTTTGTTTGTCTTGTTTGTTTGTAGAAAATTAATAAAAACTTTTTTCAAAAAAAAAAAGAATGTGTGTCCCTTAGTAGGACCTGCAAAGTCCAGATGAATGCGGGACCATGGTCCCCTCGGCGTTTCCCATTCGGTTGGGGTTGCTTTCGGCGGGCCATTGCTTACTTCCTGGCATTTGCAACAGGCTTTTACCCATGTCTCTATCTGCTTGTCAATACCCGGCCACCACGCGTAACTTTGTGTGAGGGCTTTCATATGCACAATGCCGGGGTGGCCTTCATGCAAGGTCCTTAGTATCGCTGGTCGCAACCACTCTGGGATGACAACTCTATCACCCCAGATAATGCAGCCCTTTTGAGAAAATAGTTCCGTTTGCCGATTTTTCAATGGGGCGTAGTCGTCAGATATTTGGTCTAACGGCCATCCCCGCTCGACCCAACTGAGGATTCATGCTAAAATGGGGTCGCATTTCGTTTCGATCGCGATATCCCGGGCCATTAATGGCGGCGTTTGAAGTGTCTCGATCTGCAGCATTGTGACCATTGGAGCGGGGTCATCAATAGTCTCTGGAAGAGGTGCATGGCTCAATGCGTCGGCATGGGGAATGGCCTTCCCTGGGCGATGTTGTAATTTGTAATTGTATGCCGCCAAAAATTCTGATCAACGGGTCATTCTGGGAGATAATATATACAGTGTTGGCCTATCTCCCGCGATTATTCCCAGCAAAGGTTTGTGGTCAGTCACTATGGTAAAGGCTCAGCCATACACATATTCATGAAATCTCTTAACTGCAGACACAATAGCAAGGGCCTCTTTATCAATTTGACTGTAATTGCATTCTGCTTTTGATAACGTCTTTGAGAAATAGGCAACAGGGGCTTCATTACCATTTGGCAAAATGTGGCTTAAAATGGCACCCCTGAATGGGGATGCATCACACGTGATCGTTAAAGGCAAAGTCTCGTTATACTGCATCAGGACAGAATCAGAAGTCAATAAATCTTTTACATGTTGAAACGCCTGTTCTCTACGTCCCCATACCCAGGTTGCTTTTTTGTCCAGTAAACGATGTAGTGGCTCAGCTACGGTTGCTTTGTGAAGCAGGAAAACGTTATAAAAATTGATAAGGCCCAGAAAAGCCTGAAGGTCAGCCTTGTTCCGGGGTTTTGGGGCGTTCTTGATTGCCCTGAATTTGTTATTGGTGGGGTGAATGCCTTGACTATCAATTAAATATCCCAAAAATTCTACGCGATCCGTACATAAATAACACTTGTTCTTTTTAACTTTGAGACCGAAGTCTTTAAATCTCTGGAGAACCAACCTCAGGTGTTCCTTTAGTATTTTCTGGGTTGGGTCTGCGATTAACACATCATCAAAATATGGAACAACACTTTTTATCCCTTGTAATAGCCTCTCCATTAAGCTTTGAAAGATTCCGGGGCTACTCTCACTCTGAACTGGAGCCGGTTACATTTAAATGCACCTCTGTGCATAACGATTGCTTGGGCCTCTGCCGTTTTTTTGTCAACAGGCAGTTGTTGATATGCCTGGGCTAAGTCTAGTTTAGCGAAGACTTTTCCTCCCCCCAGGGAATGGAGGAGATGTTGTACCACCGGTACCGGGTAAGCGTTTTGTTGAAGGGCGTGGTTCAGGGTGGCTCAGTAGTCCCCACAAATTCTTATTGATCCATCCGGCTTGATGGGCATTATGATTGGGGTTTCCCAGGGAGAGTGATCGGTTGATTCTAGCACTCCCTGGCCTATTAATTTATCAAGCTGCTCGTCAATCTTTGGTTTAAGGGCAAAGGGAACTCGACGAGGCTTAAGGCAGATGGGAGCTATTTCAGGATTGAGGTTAAATGATATCAGGGTCCCCTTGTACTCGCCTAATTTTTCCGCGAAGACGTCATGGAATTCGTGGACGAGGTCTTCTTCCCAATCGCTGCTGTAGGTTCGGTGAATGCTGGCCACTTCAATTCCAAGTGGAGCGAACCATTGGAGGCCTAACAAACTAGGCCAATCCTTGTCGATTACAGTCAGGAGTAAAAATGCTGTACGGTTCTTAAACGATACCCGTACTTGGCTGGATCCAACAACTTGGATTCGATTTCCCTGATAATCTTTGAGTATGAGTCTTTGGAACCGGAGGTCTTGCCTACGGATAGTGGGGATCAGCTGCTTGAGGGTCTTCAGGAAACCATCAAGAGGGACAATCCTGAATCGACTTTCATCAGGCAGGGCTGGTTTTCGATGGCCACTTTCACTCGGATCTTTTTGGCATCCAGTGATGAGGCATGACCAATTGTGATCGTTTGGTGAGCCTCTTCTCACTTCGTTGAGTGATTTAGGGTTTTGTTTCTGTAGGAGTGGTTGTTCCATTGATGGTTCACGGGTTCTCGCTTCACAGGACGACTTCCCATCGGTTGGCGATAGTTAGCCCCCCTTGAGGGCTGGCTGGGTCCTGGCTTGCTTCTACAGACCCGTCCTATATGACCTCTTTTTCCGCACACATGGCAGAGCACGTCGAGGAATTTGCATTCTGACCGGGGGTGGCTTGCTCCACACTCGGCACATTGATACTGTGATTTATGGCGTTGGTCCCATTCGGACCGATGGACCTCTTCCTCGTCGCTGTCTGACGATGAGTTGAGGTCCTCGTGGTGGGCCATTTCCAGCTGTCCCTCTGACTGAGGTGAAATGTCGCTGGCTCGTTGGGGAACCGTGGCGTGTGTGCGGCGCATTTGGGCAGCCGACTTCCTGGTTGCTTCTGCTGCAGTAGTTTCAGCTATGGTGTCTTTAAGGGTGATGTCGCCCTTTGCCATTAATTTACTCTGAGTGCCTAGTGCATCTAATCCCAGAACGATTTGGTCTCTTAGGGCTTCTTCTAAGTCGGTAAACTCGCATAGGCCTCCCAGATTCCGGAGATCCGCGATGAAATCAGCAACGCTTTCGCCCTTCCATTGACTTCTCTGATAGAATTCATGCCTTCTCACAAGCGTTGACACGGTCGGTGCATAGTGAGCCCTTAGTAGTGGTTCGAGGATGTCCCAGTCCATAGACTTTACTTCTGCCAGTTTTGCTAGTGCCTTGGCCATCTTGAATATGGTTGGCCCGCAATGAGTTAGGAATACCGCTCGTTTCTTCCCGGTAGTGGCATCCTTTAAATTGTTGGTTTCCAGAAACATCTGAAAGCGATCCATATATGAGTCCCAGTCTTCTTGTGTCGGGTCGAATGGAGCGGGTGGTATGACACTGCCAGACATGGTTCCGCCGTTGGTGCGTTCAGCCACGTGCTTCGTTATGGTTCTTCATCATTCAGCAAGCTCTGATGTCTCCACATCCCACCTTTGTCAGTATTTATGGTATTGTGTTGTAATTAAATGTGTCATGCCGTGCTGTATCGCAAACTGGTCTGCCTTGCTTATCTAGAAATAAAACTAGTCCTCTGACTTATAACAGTTCATTTAGTGACCATTCAAAGTAAAAATGGCACTGAAAAACATAACTTATGACCATTTTTCATATTTACGACCATTGCAGCATCCCCGTAGTCATGTGATTAAAATTTGGATGCTTGGCAATTGGTTCATATTTTTGATGGTTGCACTTTCTTGGGGTCATGTGATCCCTTTTGTGACCTTCTGACAAAATTAATGGAGAAGCCAGATTCACTTGATGGCCATGTTACTAATTTAACTGCAATGATTCACTTAACAACTGTGGCTAGAAAGGTCATAAAATGGAGCAAAACTCACTTAAATAATGCCTCATTTAACAAGATACATTCTGGGATCAATTGCCATAAGTTGAGGACTACCTGTATTCATTTATGAGCCTTAAGGCTGACAGGAGCCCTGCAGATAAAGACTGGTGTGAAAATCTCCTTTTTAAGGGAGGATGGGGTGAGGCTGGGTCGCGTCTTTAACCCGAGCCAAACTTTCTCTTGTCCTCCCTGAGCCAAGAATCCCCAAGTGGGGGAAAAATTTGCTCTGTCAGAGGTAGCTTGCCAAGAGGGTGACAGAATGTTCTAAATCTTTGCCAGAAAGTCTTTTAAGGCCTTTCTTCCTTCTGGATTTTACAGCTGCTGCAGCAGGACAGGAAAAGCCTATTTATTTATTTATTATTTATTTACTTAGTCAAGCGATTATAAGATAACAGGTATGTATAAACATAGTTATGAATACATGGATACATATAAGAAAAATTTAAAAAAAATAAAAGAAACAATAGGATAGGGATGGCAGGCATGTTGGTGCGTAGGATGGTAGGCATTTTGCACGCCCCCTACAGACCTCTTAGGAAAGGGGTGAGGTCAATAGTAGACAGTCTAAGGTTAAAGTTTTTGGGGTTTGGGCAAGAAGCCACAGAGTCAGGTAGAGTATTCTAGACATTGACCACTCTGTTGCTGAAGTCGTATTTCCTGCAATCAAGTTTGGTGTGGTTAACCTTGAGTTTGTATCTGTTGTGTGTGCTCTTGTGTTGTTATGGTTGAAGCTGAAGTATTCATTGATAGGTAGGACATTGCAATGTATGATTTTATATACTATGCTTAGATCGGACCGAAGGTGGCGTAGTTCTAGATTTTCTAGAATTTCAAGTTTGGTGGCATAAGGTATTCTGCAACTAGTAGAGGAGTGGAGAACTCTTCTTGTGAAATATTTCTGAACTTTCTCAACTGTATTAATATCAGATACGTAATGTGGGTTCCAGACTGATGAGCTGTATTCGAGTATTGGTCTAGCCAATGTTTTGTATGTTCTAGTTAGTAGTGTGATATTACCAGAGAAAAAGCTACATAGGATTAGGTTAACAACTCTTAATGCCTTTTTGGCTATGTAGTTACAATGGGCTCTAGCACTTAGATCATTAGAGATGAGTACTCCAAGGTCCTTGACAGAGTTTGGATCATCAACACACTCGCCCAAGGTACAAAGCTAGGAGAAAGCACCATCATTTCCAGACAGGTAGAGGTAAGGTGAAGAACCAGAAGACTTCAGCTATTATCTCACACCAAAGGGACATTGTCTTGAAATCTCCAGCAGAGATTGCAATTATTTTCTCCCCTTTCAGCAATTGGCCTTGGCCATAGGACAGAAAATTGAAAGCACAGCTATGGATCGAGCCTGAAGTTCTGCAACTTTCCCATCTTTGAGGACTGGCCAGGGTACAGGGAGATGGTTCCGCACAAGCGGTGAGCAAGCATGCACGCAGCTCAATTTGCATGCGCAGTGAGCACACTGCTTGCCAAATAGAGTATGTACATTTGCCCATGCCCACTGCTTGTGCAAGTGGAGATGTGCCTGCACCCATGTACCTGCCACTTCCATGGTTCAGTTTCCAAAGCCTCAAAGCCCGGTAGTGGCCCCTGGCCTGGGGAGTTGGGAACCCTGTCTAGCCTTTAGTCTATGTGCCTGCCTGAAACCAGAATCCATGGATTTTAGCCATTTTCTGCAGGTAAATCCTGGTTTGCTAGTCTAAGAGCATAGATTTTGCAGGATTCAGTATTCTACGCTCTGTGAACATATGAACCAGGTACACATGTGAGGGTGTCATCAAGACAAAAACTGAATTTTGCACATTGCACTAAATTATGATATGTTTTAAATTCCTGCGGTGCAGAAAAACTTTGCATTTTTATTAATCAAATTTTTGTTCATTAATTAAATTTATATGCCTCTCATCTCACTACCGAAAGTAACTTGGGGCAATGTGTGATACAGGTAGTCTTCGACTTATGACCACAATTGGCTCTAACAGTTCTGTTGTTAAGTGAATCACTGCAATTGATAAGTTAATAACCCAGTTGTTATGTGAATAAGGATTTCCCATCGACTTTGCTGTCAGAAGGTCACATGATCTTGGGACATAGCAACAGTCATAAATATGAACCAGTTGCCAAGCATCTGAATTTTAATCACATGATGATAGGAAGGCTACAAAGGTTGTAACTGTGAAAAAATCACTTTTTTCAGTGCCTTTGTAGAGAGAGAAAGAATTCTCATTTAATTTGATGAAAGAGAATACACTTTGCAATTTCTTTCAAAGAAAAAGTCGGTGTTGGAGAAATTCAAATGGGTGGGATGTAGTGCTGTTTGCATTTACAAAGAGAGTAGGTGAGAGATCCTTAGTGCCCTCCAAGCTTGGTTGCTTTCTTGCAGACATTTCATTACCAAACTGAATAACATCATCAGTACTAGTAGGAAGTCGAGTTTGCTCTCTGTTTAAATAAAGTGGCTGCTGCCCTATCAGTATTTATGGGGATGCTCTTGATGATGTCTTTGTTGGGCTGTTTATGTTAGTTTTGATTGCAGTATTGTTTGCTTCTTGATTGTTGGTCTAATATTAATCTTGGTGTTAATTTCTTCTTATCTGGGTATTGATTGCTGGTGAGATGTTTGGGACTTTTTGTTCCTTTTTTGGCTTGTTGATTGTCTCTTTTGAATGGTCTATAGATGTTGCTTATCTCCATGTGCCTGTTGATAGCCAAGGTGTCAGAGTGCCAGGCTTCCAGGAATTCTCCAGTGTTTCTTGGACTTGGTTTGGGCTAGGATGGTCACAGTTTTCCAATTGATAGGGTCGGTGAATAGGGGTGTCTGAATGTTCTGTCTTTTATTGTGCAATTATCTCTTTCCAAGGGACTACAGAAGGCTCTTTTCTTGCTTCCATTAAATTTCAATAAAAGATTTTGGCAGGGCATATATCTCAGAGTTCTCCCACAATTGTGTAGAAAACCTGCTATTGTGCTGTTGGAAGAGGGGGGGAAGTCTTCCCGTGGATAAATTTTGGGGGAAAAATTGCCCATTCCATTTCTCTGTCCACAAATTTGGTAGGGAATTGTAGAAAGTTTCTTATACCAGCTCTGGTTTTAATCCTGCTTTGTTGTATGTGTCATAGAACTTGGATTCCCTCATAATCACTGAATCGGGGGACTCTAAACTTGGCAACTTTAAGACATGTGAACTTCAACTCTCAGAATTTAATCAATCAGAATACAGGGGAAACTTGAAAAATTAGAATATCGTGCAAAAGTTCATTTATTTCAGTAATGCAACTTAAAAGGTGGACCTAATACATGAGATAGACTCATTACAAGATAATTCAAGCTGTGATTTGTCATAATTGAGATGATTATGGCTTACAGCTCATGAAAACCCCAAATCCCCAATCTCAGAAAATTAGAATATTGTGAACAGGTTCAATATTCTAGACTCAAAGTGTCCCACTCTAATCAGCTAATTAAGCCATAACACCTGCAAAGGGTTCCTGGGCCTTTAAATGGTCTCTCAGTCAGGTTCAGTAGGAAGCACAATCATGGGAAAGACTGCTGACTGACAGTTGTGCAGAAAACTATCATTGACACCCTCCATAAGCAGGGAAAACCTCAAAAGGTAATTGCAAAAGTAGTTGGATGTTCCCAAAGTGCTGTATCAAAGCACATTAATAGAAAGTTATGTGGAAAGGAAAAGTGTGGAAGAAAAAGGTGCACAAGCAGCAGGGATGACCACAGCCAAGTGGATTGTCAGGAAAAGGCCATTCAAAAGTGTTGGGGACTTTCACAAGGAGTGGACTGAGGCTGGAGTCAGTCCATCAAGAGTCACCACACACAGACGGATCCTGGACATGGGCTTCAAATGTCATATTCCTCTTGTCAAGTGCTCCTGAACAACAAACAATGTCAGAAGCCTCTTACCTGGGCTAAAGAAAAGCAGAACTGGTCTGTTGCTCAGTGGTCCAAAGTCCTCTTTTCTGATGAGAGCAACTTTTGCATCTTATTTGGAAACCAAGGACCCAGAGTCTGGAGGAAGAATGGAGAGGCACACACTGCAAGATGCTTGAAGTCCAGTGTGAAGTTTTCACAGTCTGTGTTGATTTGGGGAGCCATGTCATCTGCCGGTGTTGGTCCACTGTGGTTCATTAACTTCAAGGTCAATGCAGCCGTCTACCAGGAGATTTTGGAGCACTTCATGCTTCCTTCCACAGATGAGCTTTATGGGGATGCTGACTTTTCCAGCAGGAATTGGCACCTGCCCACACTGTCAAAAGCACCAAACCTGATTCAATGACCATGGGATTACTGGGCTTGATTGGCCAGCAAACTCGCCTGACCTCAACCCCAGAGAGAATCTATGGGGCATTGCCAAGAGAAAGATGAGAGACATGAGACCGAACAATGCAGAAGAGCTGAAGGCCACTGTTGAAGCATTCTGGTCTTCCATAACACCTCAGCAGTGCCACAGGTTGATAGCTTCCATGCCATGCTGCATTGAGGCAGTAATTGCTGCAAAAGGGGCCCAAACCAAGTACTGAGTACATATGCATGTTTATACACTGCTCAAAAAAATAAAGGGAACACAAAAATAAGACATCCTAGATCTGAATGAATGAAATATTCTTATTAAATAAGTTGTACATTACATAGCTGAATGTGTTGACAACAAAATCACACAAAAATTATCAATGGAAATCAAATTTAGCAACCCATGGAGATCTGGATTTGGAGTTACACTCAACATTAAAGTGGAAAAAACCCTACAGGCTCATCCAACTTTGATGTAATGTCCTTAAAACAAATCAAAATGAGGCTCAGTGGTGTGTGCGGCCTCCACTTGCCTGTATGACCTCCCTACAACACTTGGGCATGCTCCTGATGAGGTGGCAGATGGTATCCTGAGGGATCTCCTCCCACACCTGGACTAAAGCATCCTCCAACTCCTGGACAGTCTGTGGTGCAACGTGGCATTGGTGGATGGAGCGAGACATGATGTCCCAGAGGTGCTCAATTGGATTCTGGTCTGGGGAACAGGCGGGCCAGTCCATAGCATCAATGCCTTTGTCTTGCAGGAATTGCTGACACATTCCAGCCACATGAGGCCTAGCATTGTCTTGCCTTAGGAGGAACCCAGGGCCAACCGCACCAGCATATGGTCTCACTAGGGGTCTGAGGATCCCATCTCGGTACCTAATGGCAGTCAGGCTACCTCTGGTGAACACACTGTCATGCCACCCCACACCATTACTGACCCACTGCCAAACTGGTCATGTTGGAGGATGTTGCAGACAGCAGAACGTTCTCCACGGCATCTTCAGACCCTGTCACGTCTGTCACATGTGCTCAGTGTGAACCTGCTTTCATCTGTGAAGAGCACAGGGTGCCAGTGGCGAATTTGCCAATCTTGGTGTTCTCTGGCAAATGCCAAATGTCCTGCACGGTGTTGGGCTGTAAGCACAACCCACACCTATGGACATCGGGCCCTCATACCACCCTCATGGAGTCTAGTTTCTGACCGTTTGAGCAGCCACATGCACATTTGTGGCTCGCTGGAGGTCATTTTGCAGGGCTCTGGCAGTGCTCCTCCTCTCCCTCCTTGCACAAAGTGGAGGAAGTGATCCTGATGCTGGGTTGTTGCCCTCCTACGATCTCCTCCACGTCTCCTGATGTACTGGCCTGTCTCCTGGTAGTGCCTCCATGCTCTGGACACTATGCTGACAGACACAGCAAACCTTCTTGCCACAGCTCGCATTGATGTGCCATCCTGGATGAGCTGCACTACCTGAGCCACTTGTGTGGGTTGTAGACTCCGTCTCATGCTGCCGCTGGAGTGACAGCACCGCCAGCATTCAAAAGTGACCAAACCATCAGCCAGAAAGCATAGGAACTGAGAAGTGGTCTGTGGTCACTACCTGCAGAACCACTCCTTTATTGGGGATGTCTTGCTAACTGCCTATGCTTTCCACCTGTTGTCTATTCCATTTACACAACAGCATGTGAAATTGATTGTCAGTCAATGTTGCTACCTAAGTGGACAGTTTGATTTCACAGAAGTGTGATTGACTTGGAGTTACGTTGTGTTGTTTAAGTGTTCCCTTTATTTTTTTGAGCAGTGTACTTTTCAGAGGTCCGATGATGTTCTACGTACAATCCTTGTTTTATGGATTGCATGTAATATTCTAATTATCTGAGATTGTGGATTTGGGGTTTTCATGAGCTGTAAACCATAATCATCTCAATTATGACACATCACAGCTTGAACTATCTTGCTTTGCATGTAATGAGTCTATCTCATATATTAGTTTCACCTTTTAAGTTGCATTACTGAAATAAATGAACTTTTTACACGATATTCTAATT
Source organism: Hydrophis major (assembly GCA_033807585.1). Classification (NCBI taxonomy): domain Eukaryota; kingdom Metazoa; phylum Chordata; class Lepidosauria; order Squamata; family Elapidae; genus Hydrophis; species Hydrophis major. Next base: position 165,483,923 of record CM066343.1, read on the forward strand.
TTTTGAGTTTCACCTGTAGAGCTGGAGGTGATTTCGTCCAACCCCCTGCTCAAACAGGAGATCCTTTATCATTTCAGACAAATAGTTATCTATTCTCTTCTTTAAAAACTCAATTGATGGAGCATCTACAATTTCTGGTGGCAAGCTGTTCCACTGATTAATTGTTCTATCAGGAAGTTTCTTCTTAGTTCCAGGTTGCTTCTCCCCTTGATTAGTTTCCATCTATTGCTTCTTATCCTGCCTTCAGGTGCTTTGGAAAATGAGCCCCTCTTCTTTATGGCAGCCTCTCAAATACTAGAACTCTGCTATCCTGTGACTTGAAGTCCACAAGTTTTAAAGTTGTGACTGGCTGGGATGCTGGCTGAGGAACTCTGGGAGTTGAAATCTACTAGTTGAAGTTTTAAAGTTGCCAAATTTGGAGACCTCTGCACTAAAAATCATAAGCCACAATTGATAAACCATTGTAGCTGGATTTATATTGTACTGTGAACCCACATCCATTCAAGCATATTAGGAGTTAGCGGAATGTGTAAAACCAGCCACAGTGAAAAGTCATATCCAGGGCACCCATATGAAAGAGATACAGCGTGAGTGCAAACACTGATTTGGCTACATTAGCTGTCAACAAGGTCACAGGGTTATTCCACTGCTGGCATAAAATGAATCCAGCATACTTTTTCTCTGAACTAACAAGTTGTACTTGTTGTGAATGAATAAATGTTAAATAAAGTTATCTTGAGCTTGAAGTCAAGTGCAGGGTTCTGGCCCTGCACTTCTGATTGGCTGTTAATGGCAAGATCAGATTGGTCTGTTCAGGAGAATCTGATTGGCCATTAACAGGCCATTCTCATTGGTTAATGGAGCTAGCACTCCCAGATTGCTATTGGTTGAATAGTTAATAAGTTGCTTATATGAGGAAAGCTATAGCAGCCATCCAGTTTGAGCTGTCACACCATGTAAATAAAGAGTTTGAAGTTCACTGTTTCTACCGGCTCGTCTCCATTATTCGCACCCATGCTCCAGACTTAACACTGGCGACGAGGGTGGGATGTGGAGACGTCAGATCTGACTAAACAACAAAGAAGACAACCAAGCACGTGGCTGAAACGCACAACGGCGGAACCATGTCCGGCGGCGTAGTACCACCTGCTCCGTTTGACCCAGCGCAAGAGGGATGGGAGTCCTACATGGACCGTTTCCAAATGTTCTTGGAAATGAATAATCTGAAGGATGCCACAACCGGGAAGAAATGGGCGGTATTCCTGACGCATTGCGGGCTGACCGTATTCAAGATGGCCAAGGCGCTAGCAAAACCAGCTGAAGTGAAGGCCATGGACTGGGACGTCCTCGAACCACTACTTAGGGCCCACTATGCACCGACCATTCCAACGCTCGTAAGATGGCATGAGTTCTACCAAAGAAACCAGCGGAAAGGAGAAAGCGTTGCTGATTTCGTTGCGGACCTCCGAAACTTGGGATGCCTCTGCGATTTCGCCGACCTAGAAGAGGCTTTGAGAGACCGAGTAGTTCTGGGATTAGATGCTCTAAACGTGCAGAGCAAAATAATGGCTAAGGGCGACATTAGCCTTGCTGATGCCATCGCTGTGGCTACGGCAGCGGAAGCGACCAAGAAGTCGGCTGCCCAACTACACCGAAATTGCGCTCTGATGCACCAACCAGCCGGTGAACTTTCACCTAAGTTGGAAGGACAGCTTTTGACGGCCCACCACCTCTCTTCGTTGTCAGACAGCGACGAAGAGGAGGTCCATCGACTGTGGTCCAATCGGGACCATTACCCGAAGTCCCAGCAACCGTGTGCTGGCTGCGGGGTCAACCATTACCGCTCTGATTGCAAATTCCGCGACGCGCTCTGCCACGAGTGCGGGAAACGAGGCCATATTGGACGGGTCTGCAGAAGTCTCCTCGGACACAGCCAGACCTCGAAGGGGTCCAATTTTCGCCAATCGACAGGAAACCATCCTGTAAGGCGAGAACCAGCAAACCACTCCTACAGAAACCGACCCATGAATCGCCTAATGAGGCAAGAAGAGGCTCACCAAACAATCACTATCGGCCACGCCTCTTCATTGGATGCCAAGAAAATTCGAGTTAAAGTGGACATCGAAAATCAGCCTTGCCAAATGGAAGTTGACTCAGGATCGTCTCTTTCAATGGTCTCCTGGAAGACTCTCAAGCAACTCATCCCTACTATCCGGCGCCAAGACCTTCAATTCCAAAGGCTCGTGCTAAAAGACTACCAGGGGAACCGGATTCCAGTCATAGGATCCAGTCGAGTCCGGGTTTCATTCAAGAACCGCACAGCGTACTTACCCCTGACGGTGATCAACAAGGACCGGCCTAGCCAGTTAGGCCTGCAATGGTTCGCACCACTCGGCATTGAAGTGGCAGGCATTAACCGAATTGGCGGCAGTTACTGGGAGGAGGACCTCGCCCACAAATTCAAGGACATCTTCGCGGAAAAGCTAGGCGAGTACAAGGGGACCCCGATATCCTTTAGCCTTAATCCAAAAATAGCTCCCATCCGCCTTAAGCCTCGTCGAGTTCCGTTCGCACTAAAGCCAAAAATCGACGAACAGCTTGATAAGTTGATAGCCCAGGGAGTGTTAAAGCCAACCGATCACTCTCCCTGGGAAACCCCAATTGTGACACCAATTAAGCTGGATGGCTCAATTAGAATTTGTGGGGACTACCGAGCCACCCTAAACCACTCCCTGCAACAAAATCCATATCCAGTGCCGGTGGTGCAACACCTCCTTCATTCCCTGGGGGGCGGAAAAGTCTTTGCTAAACTGGACTTAGCTCAGGCTTATCAGTAACTGCCGGTTGATGAAAAAACGGCACAGGCACAGACAATTGTAATGCACCAAGGTGTTTTTAAGTGTACGCGGCTCCAATTTGGAGTCAGTGTAGCCCCGGGGATCTTTCAGAGCCTAATGGAGAGACTCTTGCAGGGGATCAAAGGCATTGTCCCCTATTTTGACGATGTGCTAATTGCTGCCCTCACTCCAAAAATTTTACAGGATTGTTTAAGACTGGTTCTACAAAAATTCCAAGAAGCAGGCCTTAAGGTGAAGAAAAATAAGTGCAAGCTGTGTACTGATCGTGTTGAATTCTTAGGGTACTTAATTGACAGTCAGGGTATTCACCCTACCGATAACAAATTGAGAGCAATAAAAAATGCTCCCAGACCCCGGAACAAGGCCGACCTCCAGGCGTTTTTAGGCCTCATCAATTTCTATAACGTATTCTTGCCGCACAAGGTGACTGTTGCTGAACCTTTACATAACCTACTAGACAAAAAAGCAAATTGGGTATGGGGTCATAAAGAAGAGCAGGCGTTCCGTAATGTAAAAAAGCTACTGACTTCGCTGTACTAATGCAGTACAATGAAACCTTACCGTTAAATATCACATGTGATGCATCGCCTTTCGGAGTGGGCACCATTTTGAGCCATGTATTGCCTAACAGTAGTGAAGCCCCTGTTATCTATTTTTCAAAAACACTCTCGAAAACCAAGCAAAATTATAGCCAGATTGATAAAGAAGCCCTGGCAATTGTATCGGCTGTTAAAAGATTCCATGAGTATGTGTACGGCCGGGCTTTTACTATAGTCTGACCACAAACCTTTGCTGGGGATCATCGCTGGGGATAAGCCAACTCCCAGGATGACCCGGTCAGAATTCTTGGCTGCCTATAATTATCAGCTACAATACCACCCCAGTAAAGCTATTCCCCACACCAACGCATTGAGCCGTGCACCGCTTCCAGAAATCATCAACGATCCCGCGCCAACGATGACAACGTTGCAGATCGAGACACTTTGTATGCCGCCATTAACTGCCCATGATATCGTGAGAGAAACAAAATGCAACCCCATCTTAGCACGAGTCCTCACATGGGTAGAATGCAGATGGCCATTGGACCAAGTACCAGACGACTTCGCACCATTCAAAAGTCGTCAAACAGAGTTGTTTTCTCAAAAGGGCTGTATCATCTGGGGCGATAGAGTCATTATCCCAGAACAACTCCAACAGGCACTACTAAGAATCTTGCACGATGGCCACCCTGGCATCGTGCGCTTGAAGGCCCTCGCACGAAGCTATGCGTGGAGGCCAGGCATCGACAGACAAATCGAATCGTGGGTCAAACTTGCCAGAGATGCCAAGAAGTAAACAACGCTCCACCAAAGGCAACCCCAACCGAATGGGAGACACCGTGGGGACCATGGTCCCGTATCCATGTAGATTTTGCTGGGCCGACCAAAGGCCCCACATTCTTGTTAACCATAGACGCCTACTCGAATTGGCTCGAGATTCACCGAATGAGGAACACGACCACCGAAGCAGTCATCAAAAGTCTGGAAAGACTGTTTGCAACCCACGGATTACCAGACGTTCTGGTATCTGACAACAGGCCCCAATTTACCGCGCTGTCCTTTGAGCAGTACCTGGCTGACTGCGGTATCCGACATGCGCTTACTTCGCCTGCGCACCTTGCGGCCAACGGTAGGGCTGAGTGCATGGTACAATTCGTCAAGAAAACTCTACAAAAAATAGACTACGACAACATCAACGAGAAAATCTACAGCACATCATACCTCACAGCGTCGGCAACAAAACTCCTGCCGAGCTGCTAATGGGACGGAAGCTCCGCTCCCACCTCGACTGGTTACACCCAGCTTACGAACTTGAAAAACCACTCGGATCCAGCGGTCGATGCCGTACCTTCTAGGTAGGCGATTTAGTATTCGCTAAAAACTTATCGGGCGATCCGCTGTGGGTAGAAGCGACGGTAATCCGTGTAACCAGCCCAAGATTATACCTTGTACAGTGCCCTGATGATAGACTTTGGAAGCGCCATATCGATCAACTACGATCACGGCTGCAATCAGGCAATTCCGAATTCCTTATAACCAAACTGAGGGGGGGGGGAGATACAGAGGAAGACGAATTTCAACTAGAGGAAAATCTTTTTGAAGGGAACGATAGCGGAACAGGAATGCGGGAACAGGAACCAGGGATGGGAGTGAGTTCACCTTAGGAAGTTGCCGAAGATATTGGTGACAACGAAAACACGAACTCTGAACCAGAGGCACCCCTTTCGCCAAACAACGTTCTACCTCAACAAGAGTGCAGCCAAATGCCAGGAGCACAGCAAAAATCAAAAAGACTAATAAAGCAACCGTCCTACCTCAAGGACTATGTGACCGCGCCCCCTAAACAGAAGCCGGGGGAAGGGATGTTGTGAATGAATAAAGTTATCTTGAGCTTGAAGTCAAGTGCAGGGTTCTGGCCCTGCACTTCTGATTGGCTGTTAATGGCAAGATCGGATTGGTCTGTTCAGGAGAATCTGATTGGCCATTAACAGGCCATTCTCATTGGTTAACGGCCCGGATTGCTATTGGTTGAATAATTAATAAGTTGCCTATATAAGGAAGGCTATAGCAGCTGAGCTGTCACATCATGTAAATAAAGAGTTTGAAGTTCACTGTTTCTACCGGCTCGTCTCCATTATTCGCACCCATGCTCCAGACTTAACAGTACTGACTTTCTTGAATCAAAAAGTTGTAAGAGAATGTGCTGATCTTGTTTACTCAATGTTCAGGAAGAGTTTGACTGTCAACAAAATGATGGCAACAGGTAGGGAAAAGAGGGTGCTCTCTGTTCAAGGTAATTGAAGGTGTTCTGCTCAGTGGGACCCTAACATTAATGTGACACATCTCTCTCTCTCTCTCTCTCTCTCTCTCTCTCTCTCTCTCTCACACACACACACACACACACTCACACACACACACACACAGTAGCTCCAAGTTCTCTGGGAGGCACATAGTAATACAATCATTCCCACATTTTTCAAATGGGAAAAACATGGATCCAGAAATTCATTTGCTAGACTTGATCACTGACTGTTTATGGATATTTTCTGGGAGACTTGCAGACTTCCTTGAACAGTTGGTAGGACACTGGCAGAATAGATGGGACAGGTGGATCGATTCATAAAAGCATGGCTTATATTCTGGTTGCTCCTTTGCCCAACCCAACAGAACACTGCTTATGTTCTGTTGTTATTGTCCTCCTCCACCATCACTTTCTCCACCTCTTCTTTCTTTCTTTCTTTCTTTCTTTCTTTCTTTCTTTCTTTCTTTCTTTCTTTCTTTCTTTCTTTCTTTCTTTCTTTCTTTCTTTCTTTCTTTCTTTCTTTCTCTTTCCCTTTTCTTTTTCTTTCTCTCCCTCTTTCCCTTTCTCTCTTTCTCTCTCTTTCTCTCTCTCTTTCTCTTTCTTTCTTTTTCTTTCTCCTTCTCTCTTTCTCTCTCCCTCTCTTTCTCTCTCTTTCCCTTTCTTTCTCTCTCTCTCTCTCTCTCTCTCTTTATTGGGCACTGTAAGACTAGAAGGTCCATAACACTGCCTATCTTCTTATATTTTTGAAATTGCAATCTCAATACTGCTAGCAAACTTTTCCAACTAGCACCTGGCCGTCTCTTAAAATCTCCTGAAAAAATTAACACGGCCCACAATGTGTTTCTTTAGGTGGGTTGGAGAGAAAGCCGCCTTGTGACTCCTGGGGCCGTTTTTTGGCAGAGGGGAAGATGAACAAGTCAATGAACAAGCTTTCACAGCAAATCCTCTTCATTTACAAGAGCAAGCAAATATAATAAAAAGAAAGTAAATAAAAGGCTGGCAGGTGGTGCTTGAGAAGAGGCAATAAAACCAGTCGGGGGATAAGCTGCATTCTTCTCTACTGCAGCTATATCTAAACTAATATATCTCAGTCTTGGGAACTTTATACTGTGTGGACTTCAACTCCCAGAATCCCCCAGCATCACCTCCTGCAATTTATTTCTCCTCACTCTTTTATGACAGTGTGTTCTGGATAAACATCATGTTTTTTCTCCATGATCTCAAATCCTACGTCTCACCAGGGCAATTACAACTTGCACCAAAGGGAGTGGTTTTCAAATTCCTGAACCTGTTTTGCAATATCACCCTCTGTTCTTGCCCCCTCCCCCCTTAACCTCAACCAGCAGGAAGAGATTTGTAAGAAGTAATTTTGGGGGGGAGGGTTGCTTTTCTCTTTCTCAAAACTGTTTCTCCCTGCATACCTACATGATTCAGTAGCTGGGAAAAAATCATACAATATTTATTTGTAAGCATGCATTTCAGAGCAGCTGCAGAATTAGATATGAAGCATCTATATGAATTCCTCAGTCTTGGAACTTTCAGCCATGTGGATTTCCATTCCCAGAATTGGTGGCTGGAGAATTCTAAGAACTGACATCCGCACATTTGAAAGTTGTTGAAATTAAGGAGTACTCATCTACCCTGTTTCTCCAACAATACGGCCTCCCCCAACAGGAATGAAATAATTTTATAGGCATGAAATGAAATTAAGCCCCCCCCCCCAATTAAGGCTGTTAAGTTCTGTGTGTGGCGCAAGAAGTGGAGACGAGTCGATGAACAGTGAACTTCAACTCTTTATTTAACATGGTGCAACAGTTCTAAAAACGTCCACAACAGCCCCCTTTATATAGGCAAGCTCTTGGGTATTTAGCCAATGAAAACACAGGAATTTTAGCTCTTTTAACCAATGAGAAAGGATCGTTAATAGCCAATCAGATTCTCCTGAACGGACCAATCTGATATCGCTATTATCAGCCAATCAGAAGTGCAGGGCCAGAACCCTGCACTTTACTTTAAGGTTTCAAAAATCTTTATTCAAGTACTTTTATTAATTCACAACACCACTTCCCCCCAGGTTCCGTTTAAGGGGTGCGGTCACGTAGTCTTTGAGGTAGGCAGGTTGTTTTGATTGTCTATTTGATTTACGTTGTCCTCCCGGTATTTGTCTAGAGTCTTGTTGGGGTAGGACGTTATCTGGTGAACAGGGTGCCTCTGGTTCTGTATCTAAACTTCCGTTACCACTAATGTCCTCGGTATCCCTTACCACTAATGTCCTCGGTATCCCTTTTACCCCTGTCCCCGATCCTTCATTCACATGTTGTGTCTGAGCGGTCATTTCTTCCGCTTGTGCTTTCCACTGTTTCAAACTCAGCCTCCTCGGCGTCTCCTCCCTCCTCAGTTTGGAAATCACCGGAATCACAGACCCCAGACTGCAGTCTTGAACGCAGCTGATCAATATGGCGCTTCCATATTCTATTGTCGCGAAATTTCACTCAGTACGATCTGGGTCCGGTTACTTGGATTACAGCTGCCTCGACCCACAATGGGTCGTCATAAAAGTTTCTCGTGAAAACCAAGTCGCCTACCTGGAAATTACGGCATATCCCGCTGGATCCGTGTGGTTTTTCAGGTTCGTACAATGGGTGTAGTCGGTCGAGGTGGGAGCGGAGTTTTCATCCCATCAATAACTCAGCGGGAGTTTTGTTGGTGACGCTGTGTGGAGTGATGTGCTGCAAAAGGAGTATCCGGTTAATCTTGTCTTCGATATCGCCATAGTCCATTTTATGTAGAGTTCTTTTGACGAATTGTACCATGCGCTCGGCCCTTCCATTGGTCGCAGGATGTGCCGGTGAAGTTAGCGCATGGCGAATACCATGGTCCACCAGATACTGTTCAAAAGAAAGCGCGGTAAACTGGGGCCCGTTGTTGGATACCAGAACATCCGGTAGTCCTTGTGTTGCAAATAATCTGTCCAATTTCCTGATGACTGATTCAGTTGTTGTATTTTTCATCTCATGGATTTCGAGCCAGTTCGAGTAGGCATCCACTGTTAATAAAAATGTGTGTCCATTCGTAGGTCCCGCAAAGTCCAGATGAATATGGGACCATGGTCCCCTGGGTGTTTCCCATTCTGTTGGGGTTGCTTTCGGTGGGGCATTGCTGACTTCCTGGCATTTGTGACAAGTCTTTACCCAGACTTCAATCTGCTTGTCTATGCCCAGCCACGCATAGCTTCGTGCGAGTGCTTTCATGTGCATGATGCCGGGGTGGCCCTCATGCAAGGTTCTCAGTACCGCTCGCTGTAACCGCTCTGGGACAACGACTCTATCGCCCTAAATGATGCAGCCTTTCTGGGAAAACAGTTCCATCTGTCGACTTTTGAAGGGAACGTAGTTGTCAGAGATTTGGTCCAATGGCCATCCACGCTCTACCCAGCTGAGGACACATGCTAAAATGGGATCGCGTTTAGTTTCAATCGTGATATCGCGAGCTGTCAATGGCGGTTTTTGGAGTGTCTCGATCTGCAGTGTTGTGACGGTCAGAGCAGGGTCGTCAACGGTTTCTGGAAGTGGTGCACAGCTCAATGCGTCAGCGTGGGGAGTGGCTTTCCCCGGGCGGTGTTGCAACTTATAATTATAGGCAGCCAAGAATTCTGACCAGTGAGTCATTCTGGGAGATAATATATAAGGGGTTGGTTTATCTCCCGCTATTATTCCCAGTAAAGGTTTGTGGTCAGTTATTATAGTGAAAGCTCGCCCATAAATATATTCATGAAATCGTTTAACAGCAGATACAATAGCAAGAGCTTCCTTATCGATTTGACTGTAATTGTGTTCTGCTTTTGATAGTGTTTTTGAAAAATAGGCAACAGGGGCTTCACTTCCGTTTGGTAAAACGTGGCTCAAAATGGCGCCCACTCCGAATGGTGATGCATCACATGTAACTGTTAAAGGCAAGGTCTCATTATACTGCATCAAAACAGCGTCGGAGGTCAATAGGTTTTTTACTTGTCGAAACGCATGTTCCTCTCGGTGCCCCCAAACCCAGGGTGCTTTTTTATCCAATAAACGATGTAGGGGTTCGGCTACGGTTGCTTTGTGAGGCAGAAAGATGTTATAAGAATTGATAAGGCCTAGGAAAGCTTGGAGATCAGCCTTATTGCGGGGTTTTGGGGCATTTTTGATAGCCCTAAGTTTGCCATCGGTGGGGTGAATGCCTTGACTATCAATTAAATATCCTAAAAATTCTACTCGATCCGTACATAGTTGACACTTGTTTTTTTTAACTTTGAGACCCGAGTCTTTAAATCTCTGAAGAACCAACCCCAGGCGCTCCCTTAGTGTTTCTTGAGTCGGAGCAGCAATTAAAACGTCATCAAAATAGGGGACAATGCCTTTTATCCCTTGTAATAGTCTTTCCATCAAACTTTGAAAGATTCCCGGGGCCACGCTTACTCCGAATTGGAGTCGGTTACATTTAAACGCACCTCGGTGCCTAACAATTGTTTGGGCTTCTGCTGTTTTTCTGTCTACAGGCAGTTGTTGGTATGCCTGGGCTAGATCTAGTTTAGCGAAGACTTTTCCACCCCCCAGGGAATGGAGAAGGTGTTGTACCACCGGTACCGGGTAAGCGTTTTGCTGCAGGGCGTGATTCAGGGTGGCTCGGTAGTCCCCACAAATTCTTAACGATCCATCTGGCTTGATGGGTGTCACAATCGGGGTTTCCCAGGGAGAATGGTTGGTTGGTTCTAACACCCCCTGGGCTATTAATTTATCAAGCTGCTCGTCAATCTTTGGTTTAAGGGCAAATGGAACTCGACGAGGCTTAAGGCGGATGTGAGCTATTTCGGGGTTAAGGTTAAATGATATTGGGGTCCCCTTGTACTCACCTAGTTTATCTGCAAAGACATCCTGGAATTCTTGGACAAGAGCCTCTTCCCAGTCATTGCTGCTGGTTCGGTGAATGCCGGCTACTTCAATTCCAAGTGGAGCGAACCATTGGAGGCCTAACAAGCTAGGCTGATCCCTGTCGACTACAGTCAAGGGTAGAGATGCGGTACAATTTTTAAATGAGACACGGACTTGGCTGGATCCAATGACTGGAATTCGATTTCCCTGATAATCTTTGAGTATGATTCTTTGGAATCGGAGGTCTTGTCGCCGGACGGTAGGGATGAGTTGCTTGTGGGTCTTCCAGGAAACCATCGAGAGGGACGATCCTGAATCGACTTCCATCATACAAGGCTGGTTTTCGATGGCCACCTTCACCCGGATCTTCTTGGCATCCAGTGATGAGGCCAATTGTAATAGTTTGGTGCGCCTCTTCTCGCCACGTGCTCGTTATCGCTCTGTAGTGTTCAGTCAGCTCTGACATCTCCACATCCCACCTTTGTCGCCAGTGTTAAGTTCTGTGCATGGCGCAAGAAGTGGAGACGAGTCGATGAACAGTGAACTTCAACTCTTTATTTAACATGGTGCAACAGTTCTAAAAACAGTCACAACAGCCCCCTTTATATAGGCAAACTCTTGGGTATTTAGCCAATGAAAACACAGGAACGTTAGCTCTTTTAACCAATGAGAAAGGCTCATTAATAGCCAATCAGATTCTCCCGAATGGACCAATCCGATATCGCTATTATCGGCCAATCAGAAGTGCAGGGCCAGAACCCTGCACTTTACTTTAAGGTTTCAGCAATCTTTATTCAAGCACTTTTATTAATTCACAACAAAGGCCTATATTAAAACATGCAAAATGTGGGGGAATGGTGGGGGGGGGCTTGCCGTTAGGAAGTACTTTTCTTGCACACCCGGATATAGCGCTACCTGTGTTGACCCCGATACGAAGTGCCCCACCAACGCCGAGGTCAACATCCAAGCTGTCGCCACCCGCCCACCCAAAGATGCAAGGGGGGGGGGAATTAAGTCACTCCTGAAAAGACAGCCTAGCCATTTTTTTGGGACTCAAAAAAAAAAAAAAAAGACCCGGCCTTATTATATGAGAAACACAGTAGATGTTGGTGACCTTTTGGGTTTTCCCCCTTCCTCCTAAATAACCCTGACATAATAGCACAACACAGACTTAACATATATGAACAAACTAGAATTTCAATTTTCATACAGGCAATCCTCGGCTTATCACTACAATTGAGGCCCAAATTTCTGTTAAGTGAGTTTTGCCCCATTTTACGGTCTTTCTTGCCGCTGTTGTTGAGTGAATCATTGCAGTTGTTAAATTAGTAACACAGTTGTTAAATGAATCCAGCTTCCCCATTGCTGGTCAGAAAGTTGCAAAAAGGGGGTCACGTGACCCTTGGGGCACTGCAACAGTCATAAATATGTCAGTTGCCAAGAATCTTGATCGTGTGATCACGAGGGAGGGTGCAACGGTCATAATTGTGAAAAACAGTCTTAAGTCACTTTTTTCAACGCTATTATAACTTTGAATGGTCACTAAATGAACTTGTATATCACGGATTACTTTCAGTTCCCTATCAGCTTTATTCCCTTAAACTACAACTCCCAGAATTCTTGGGGAATTTAAAGTGCTAGGATGTTGGCAGAAGTTGGGAGGGATTTCACAGACAAAGAAGTGTGAAAGAAGTTCCCCACAGGATAGCTGTTTAGGAAGTGACCCAAACAAGCTCTTTTAAAAAAAATGCAACACATTAAAACATTTGAAGTTTCCTGCAATACAGAGTTTAGTGAGGGTGCTTGGTCAATTTCATGGATGATACAAGAAGACTACAATTAATGTGGGTTCAAACATAAATATTCCATTTCATGTGAATTGCACAATGTGTTGTGGCCAAGTTTTATCCAAAGCACTCCAAAGATGCAAGAGAATTTTATTAGCATGCAAACAATAGAAGAACAAATTGTACATGGGGGGTGCCAGGAAAGCATTGACACTTAGCTGAGCAGCCCTGTTCGAAAGCAGAGCCATAATTTTATATAACTTTAGCCCACTGCATTTCAAAGACAAAAGCAGGCACAATATACAGTGACCTTTTCCTATTCCCTTTTGTTCTGTCCCCTTCCTCCTCTTCCTCTTTCCTTTGTCTTTCTTCTCTTACTTCACCTTCTCGTCTGTTTTGTTCTTGTTCCTACCTATCTCCTCCTCCTCTTTCCCCTTCCTCTTTTTTTTCTCTTTCTCCCTCTTCTTGTTCTCCCTCCTCTTCCTCCTCTGCTCCACCATTGTAAAACTCTTCTTTTCCCTTGCACTGTTTTGCCTGCTGGTTATCTTGCACTTTTAAAAGTTGCAAAAAAGCTTTCCCTCCCTTGCCAAGCCTCACACAGATGGAGTCTTGGACAGACAAGTTACTATGCGAGCCTGCCTGCCACCAGCTGGAGAGAAAAAGTGCCAACTTCACCAGGCGCCTTCAAATCTTGGTAAGGGGAAAAGACAGCCCATGTTACAATGGCCTCCCTTTCGCATCTGTCTCCTCTGCATGCTTGCAGGTGTCAGCCAACCACAGTATTCCAGCAAAGGGAGGGCAGCAAAATCTGTAGAAAAAGAAAGACTTGAATTCCCACTGGGGGTGGAGAGAAAGGAGGCTGGTGATTAATGGGAAAAGCCCCTGCAATCAACTGGCAAGTATTGAAGGCCCCAGCTGGGGTGTGTGTTCCGTGGACTGCTGCTTGTTTTGTAGGTCAGCTAATAAGCAAAGGCAGGAAAAAAATTGAATCACTGGATTCCTGGAGTTTAAAATAAGGGCATCAAAATACTCATCAGAGAACAGATGTTGCTGTTTCCTTCTGTTTGAATCCAAATGCCTTTCTTATTATTGAAGAAGAAAAAAAAGTACCCAGGCAGGAACAGATGTAGTCTCACAAGGTTTCACAACTTTTTTTCTCCTAGAAAGTACAGCTTTTGTGGTCTTCTTCACACTGATTGTGCAAACAGACATGAGGTGTTTTCTTCACACCTCTGCCAGCTGGGAGAAGAATTCTGGGTTTCTCTTGCGCACAGTGGTATTCACAAATTCCCACCCACACCCCAAAGCTAATTGTGACACTGAAGAAATGCAGGCAGATTTTCTCATTCCCTTCATCCCAAGGAAGAAATCAGTTAACTCAACTTCTCTGACATTCATACTTGCAGCTACCAGAACAGATATATCAGGAAAAAAACAGCCGTAAGGCACAGTCCATTCCCCTGATCAATCAGGAAACTTTATACCATTCCAGACAAATGGCTGCTCTCTTTTTAAAAGCCTCCAATGATGAAACACTCATAGCTTCTGAAGGCATTTCACTGGTAAATTGTCCTCACTGTTAGGAAATTTCTCCTTAATTCTAGGTTGTTTCTCTCCTTGATGAGTTTCCATCCATTGCTTCTTGTCCTGCCCTCAGCTACTTTGGAGAATAGCTTGACTCCCTCTTCTTTGGGGCAGCCCCTCAGATATCGGAACACTGCTATCATATCTCCCCTAGTCCGTCTTTTCATCAGACTAGACATGCCCAGTTCCAGCAACCATTCTTCATGTGTTTCAGTCTGCAGTCCATCTTTGTTGCTCTTCTCTACAACAACTTTCTAGGCTCAAATATCTTTATTATACTGTGGCGACTAACACTGGATGCAGTATTCCAAGTGTGATCTTACCAAGGCATTATAAAGTGGTAAAGTTCTCATTTCAAATAATTTTATTACATTTTAAAAAGCACAGACATAAAAAGCAGCAAATTATCAATCAAGAGAAAAAAATGAAAAATAAAAAGGGATAGAAGTGTAATTAAAGCATAAAGGAAAAAAAGGAGAATAAAAATGTAATACAAGAAATGACTTCTGATTTCTTACAAGGATATAAAATAACACTTTCAACTCTTAATTTAATCTTATAATAAAATGTCAATTCCTCCACCCTCCACAAGAAAAAAAAAGGGGGAAATAATTTTAAAAATAATTTTAAAATGGATATATGAGTGGTAGAGTTGTTAAATTTCACAATCATCAAATCCATAAGTCAAAATTTAATTTTCCTCCATGTCCGCCATTCTCCACTGGAAAATAACACAAGCTTGCACACTTGGAGGAAAGGAAGTGCTAAGGTCAAAAACTTCATTTTCTAAATGTTTCCAGCTTTTCCAGCTTTCACAGAGGTATCTTCCTAGTATACCACCAAGTTGTCACCATGTGTTGAGAACTTCAAAGATGTTTCCAAAGTATGGTTTCCAAAGTATGGTATGGGTATGGTTTTCCTTCTATACTGATAAGTCCTCAACTTACAACAGTTTGTTTAGTTGCAGGATCCATTATCCTGGGACAGATATATTTGCCTTCATTCACAAATTCATTCGGTACATCAGCATTGAAAAAGTGATATATGACCCTTTTTTACCCTTGTGATCCCTGGTCAGGTGATCAAAATTCAGCCGCAACTAACTCCTATTTATGATGGTTACAGGGGCCCATGGTCATGTGATTCCCTTTTGTGACCTTCTGCTAAGCAGAGTCAATGGGGAAGCCAGATTCACATAACAACTGTGTTGTTAACTGGACAACTGCAGTGATGCACCTAACAGCTGTGGCAAGAAAGGTCGTAAAATGAGACAAAACTCACTTAACAAATATCTCACTTAACAGCAGAAATTTTGGGCTCAATTATGGTCATAAGTTGAGGACTACTGTACTTTGAGCCATGGTGGCTTAGTGGTTTGAATGCAGTACTGCACTTTGCTGATTGCTGGCTACCAGCAATTTGGCAGTTCGATTCTCACTGACTCAAGGTGGACTCAGCCTCCCATCCTTCCGAGGTGGGTAAAATGAGGACCCAGTTTGTTGGGGGCAAGAGGGTGACTTTGTAAATTACTTAGAGAGTGCTGTAAAAGCACTGTAAAGCGGTATATAAGTCTAAACGCTATTGCTATCAAGGAATAAGAGTACATTTGGACCTCTAGATAGATCAATCCTCAAACTGATTATCCCTTGCTAGAATAGCTGGTAATTCACTTACCCACCCAGAGCACTTCAATCTGACAAATGAACTTCCCAACTCCAAAGAACCTACAATCTCCAGTCTCACTTTTAAGTTGGGTATAATACCAGTAGTAATTCCATAACTAGGCTGTAAAACTCTTGAATGGCTGAGTGCGGCAGAACTGTCTATGGCATTACTAGTGGTCACCTGGTATTTCATCATATGCCTCATGAATAGTTTGCATCACACAGTTGTGCTCACACTGGACTCTTACCTCTGGACTCTTCCTTATAGGGAACAAATTACTATTTCCTTGTTCTGTGTGAGCTGGATCATTTGAGCTGCCCAGCCGCTAAAATTTTGCTCCTTCTGGGAGCTCAATGGAAAAATTCTCCTGATTACATCCCATCAGATTAAAAGGATAAATTAAAGAGAGAGAGAGTGTGTAAACTCTTTGATCCGTGCCAACTCTATCTCTCTCACACACAGAATTTCCAGTCCCACAAGTCTTATGAATGGCACTACTCCAGCTTCTGAGCATGTCTGCATTTTAAAATTAGCAATGACTCACATCCCGATTTACAAGAAGAGTGTGAAATGACGCATCTTGCTCTGCACGAGAATTCCATTGCAATCTTTTCCAACCATGAGCTACTGCAGAAGGTCCAGAACCTGCTGCTCACCAATAGTAGATCTGTAGAGGTTGGTATGAAGTTACAGTAACAGGAGCTGTAATCCTTCCCCTTTGGCTAGCTAAGGTAAATTTAAGGCATTTCTAAAGCACAGGAGGCAGAGAACAGTCAAACAAGCTAAAATGACTGACTGGCCATTTGATTCTCTGTCTGCTTTTTTATGTGTACATATACTCCTCGACTTGCAACTGTTCAGTAAGTGATTGTTCAAAGATTGTTCAAAGGCCACGAATTGTATAATTGTAACTCTATGGTATACAATGGGTCAAAATTAGGGGTCCCCAAACTTGGCAACTTTAAGACTTGTGGACTTCAACTCCCAAGTCTTAAAGTTGCCAAGTTTGGAGACCTCTGGTCAAAAGGATGTTCACTAAATGAATGGTTGTTAAGTCAGGGGCAACCTGTAAAGGAAACACAAGAATTTCACATTTTTCTTTTAAAAATAATAAAAGATACTTGGCACATCCTTGAAAAAAAAATCCCTAGTATAAACAGAATACCTTTCCTGCAAAATCCTGAATCTCACCTTTCCATAATACAGTATGGAACAGGTAGTATAGGTAGTTCTCATTTAGGGACCGTTGGAAGTTACAACTGCACTGAAAAAAGTGATTATGACCATTTTTCACACTCATGACTGTTGCAGCATCCCCCCAGGTCACATGATCAAGATTCAGACACTTGGCTACTGATTCATATTTATGACGGTTGCAGTGTCACGTGATTTCCCTTTACAACCTTCTAACAAGCAAAGTCAATAGGGAAGCCAGAGTTACTTAACAATTATGTTGCTAACTTAACAACTGCAGTGATTTACTTAACAACTGTGGCAAGGTCGTAAAATGGGGCAAAAGTCACTTAACAAATATCTCACTTAGCGACAGAAATTTTGGGCTCAACTGTGGTTGTAAGTTGAGGACTACCTATATCATAAACGTCTCCCCTATCGACTCTGAAATTTTTCAGTCTGTAGCAGAAATGGTGATTGCTTTGATTAGAGAAAATGGACTAGACAGCTTTATAATAGACTGGGAGCCATTTGTGACTTTTTACGAGTTGAATACAATTACAGATGGTTAACAGAAGGATTTGGTGTAATACACACACACACACACACACACACGAAATGATAAGATGTTGGGTTGATTCGATTATTAGAGAACTTCTGAAACATCTGTTTATATATTTTTCTCGATAAATAAGGATTTAATGAGAAATCCTTATTATTTGTAGACCAATTATGTAAGGGGAGGGGGGTTTATTAGTTTTTTTCTTTCTTTCTAGCTTGTAGCCAGGATAGATTATTTTTATATGTTTAATGTTAGGCTCGTTTGGATTATTTCTTTCTCTTTTTTGTACACATTTTTTTCTGTTTTGTTGTAGTTATTGCTGGATGCATGTTTTTCTGTTTTCTCTGTTTTGCGTTTAATTCTTGTAGATAAAACATAATAAATAGGGATTTTTTTCAGTCTAGCACCTGCAGTCAGAACAGTCAATGGCAAAACATGTAATGCTATAATTCAGCAATATTTTACATTAGATTTATACTTCTCTTTCACTGAGCACAGATAGCCCATTACTTACAATCACAATTGAGCCTAAAATTTCCATTGCTAATCAAGACAGTTGTTAAATGAGTTTTGCCCCATTTTATGACCTTTCTTGCCACGTTTGTTAAGTGAGTTACCCCAATTCTTAAATTAGCACCATGATTGTTAAATGAATCTGGCTTCCCCACTGACTTTGTCAAAAGGTTGCAAAAAGAAGATCACATCACCCCAAGACAGTGCATCTGTCATAAGTACATGCCAGTTGCCAAGCATTCAATGATGTTGCAACAGTTGTAAGTATGAAAACAATGAACAGTCACTTTTTTGCAGACTTGTTACTCTGTAACTTCGTTACTTACATTTTTCAGTGACTTGTAACTTGCTGCCAAATGTTGAGGACTAGCAATAGATCAAACCAATAAATAGAACACCAAAACTGGAGGTTTTCCATCACTGGTTCTGATAGAACCAATGGCCGTGCCTCACACAGATCAGTGTGCATTCTGGTGTTCCTTTTGAATTCACAGCTGGAATAATATGTAACAGCTGTGGCTACAAGGACCTTTGCACACCATCGTGCTGTGTGACATTCAGACCCCGTTGCTAGTAATGGAGGCCCTGCTCACTTCTGTCACTTCTGACTTTGTGACTACCTGTCTGAACTACTGTAAGTCATTTTACACGGGGCTTCCCTTGAAGAGCACCTGGAAACTTCAACTCATGCAGAATGCAGCTGCACCAACAGTAAAATGGTATCACACATTTAACATCACTACTTCATGAACTGGATTTGTTTTCAATGTGTTTCTGAATGCAGTTCAAGGAGCAAGGGGGAAAAAATTCATATCCAAGTTGGCTGGCTGGGAGTTGAAGTTCATACATCTTGGAATTTTTCTGGTCCAACTACCTGATCAAGCATGAGATCCTATACCATTTGAGACAAATGGCTGCTCTCTTTTTAAAAGCCTCCAATGATGAAACACTCATAGCTTCTGAGGGTATTTCACTGGTAAATTGTCCTCACTGTTAGGAAATTTCTCCTTAATTCTAGGTTGTTTCTCCTTGATGAGTTTCCACCCATTGCTTCTTGTCCTGCTCTCAGCTGCTTTGGAGAATAGCTTGACTCCCTCTTCTTTGGGGCAGCCCCTGAGATATTGGAACACTGCTATCATGTCTCCCCTAGTCCTTCTTTTCATTAAACTAAGATCTACCCAATTCCAGAAACCATGCTTTATATTTTTTAGTCTCCAGTCCCCTAAGCATGTTTGTTGTTCTTCTCTGTGCGCTTTCCAGAGCCTCAATATTTTTTTTTGTATTGTGACAACCAAAATTGGATGCAATATTCCAAGGGTGATCTTGGCAAGGCCTCATGAAGTGGTACTAACACTAGATATGATCTTGATTCTATCTCTCTGTTAAAGCAGACTAGAACTGCATTGGCTTTTTTGGCAGCTGCTGCACATGGCTGGCTCATCTTTAAATGATTGTCCAAGATCTCTATTGCAGTTACTGATATTGAGCCAAGTTTCACCTAATCTGTACCTGTACATTTGATTTTTCTTGTCTAATTGTAAAACTACTTTTTTCTCTATTGAATTTCATTTTTATTTATTTATTTGATTTGTCAATCACTTACAAGATAATAGATACAAGTATAAACTTGAGTAAGAATACAGAAAATAGGTATGAATAAATGGGGGACAATAGGACAGGGATGGTAGGCACGATGGTGCACTTATGCACACCCCTTACAGACCTCTTAGGAATGGGATGTGCTCTATATTAGCATACTTGTAATACTGCTTTCTGATTGGTCCACTGATACTGCCTACTGATTGGTCTGTTTGCCCTATTCTGATTGGCCCTTATTGCTACCTTGTGATTGGTCCGCCTGGATGGCGGGAGATTCAAGGAGCCGTCATTGGCCGCGAGCTGTGAGCAGCCGCTATAAAAGGGGCTGCTGCGGCTCCGCAGTTTGAGCAGATTCTGAGAACTAAATAAAGAGCTGAAAGTCACACTTGTCTTGAGTCTCTTTTTCCCACCACATAACAGGGTGATTTTTAGATTTTTGTTAGATAGGACCCAGTGTTCAAGTCTATCAAGATCCATCCAGATCTTGAGCCAGTCTTCTGGGTTTTTGCTATTCTTGCTAGTTTGGTGTCGTCTCCTAATTTGATGAGTTTCCCTTCTATCCTTCATCTAAGTTATTGATGAAGATATTGATCAATACTTGGCCTAAGATAGAGCTTGTGGACTCCACTTCTGACTTCCCTCCATGTAATATAGTCCCATTAAGGACTAAGGTTGAGAAACCCTGGACTAAAGAGTGAAACTAGGTTGATTTCCTCTCCTGTGACCAGAAATTATTCTTTATTTCATGAGTTCCTCTTTCCAGAATGCTTTTCTCCCATTTCTTAATCAAGGAGCACTGAGAAGCACCCTCCCCATTTATCCATTAATTTATTGCTAATGAACCTTCCTGAGCCTTTCTGCCCTCGATGCTTTCTTCAAATCCAACTGGGAATTTTCATCCCCAGTTGGGATGAAAACGTGGCTGGGCAAATTCATGGAGTTGCAGTCCCCAAAGTTGATAAGGCTGAGAAACTCTTATTTAAATAAATGCAAAAGTGCTCCTTTGCTCTTAAATTTTCTCCACAAAAATTCTACAGGTAAGAATAGGGTTTCACTCACTTCTGACATTTTTTCTTTGTCCTAACACTCCTTGGACTGATTAGATAATGAAGATTGCCTTTGCTTCTCCCTCTGGGAACCTTTTGACAGCAAAATCCTGCATACTTAAGCAAGCTTTTTATCAGCACCCTGTGGATTTATATAATTTATTCATAGAATTACATTTCTCTCCCTATGTTAACAATTTTGCAGTTCGTTTTGCTTTCTTCCATCGTATTTCACACAGCAGCATTTGCCATAAATCCTGCAAACAGGGAAAGGATGACCTGCAAACAAGCTTCCAGTGATGGAGCATTCACAGTTTCTGGAGGTAAGTTGTTCCACTGATTAATTCTCACTATCAGGAAAAATTTTCCTTAGACCTACAAAGATTGCTTCTCTCCTGGATTAGTTTCCATCCATTGCTCTTTGCCTTCAGGGGCTTTGAAGAATAGATTAACCCCCTCTTCTTTCCTCTTCTTTGTGGCAGCCTCTTAGGTATTGGAAGACTGCTATCATGTCATGTGGTGATGCAGTGGTTAGAATGCAGTACTGCACGCTGCTTTTGCTGCCTGCCAGCTACCTGCAGTTTTGATGATTTGAGTCTCACCAACTCAAGGTTGACTCAGCCTTCCATCCTTCCAAGGTCAGTAAAATAAAGACCCAGGTTGTTGGGGGCAATAGGCTGACTCTGTAAACCGCTTAGAGAGGGCTGTAAAAACACTGTGAAATGTATATAAAGTGTAAGTGCTAAGTTGCTATTGCTACTCCTTCTCTCATTAAACTAGACATTCTCAATTCAAACAACTATTCTTTATATGTTTTAGCCTCTAGTCCCCTAATCATCTTTGTTGCTCTTCTATGCAGTATTTGAAGTGTGGTCTTAATAAGGCAATATAAAGTATATGTTGAAATACTTGTGTAATCAGATTGTCTCAATTTTTTTGCCATTTATCCTTCACAATGTTCATGATTGCTGTATTAATTAATAATTGCCTTGGGAAAACCAAGTAAACTACTACCTTTCTGAACATCAGTAACTTTAAGATGTGTACCTTCAACTCCCGGATTTCTCCAGCCATTATGAACTAGCCATCAAAACAAAAGCTAGCCAAACTGGTTTGCAAATATTAAAATGACCTCCAGATGCCATCCAAGAGCAGGGGTCTCCAGCAGTCCATTACTCCCATCTGGTGGCCATGCAGGGAATTATAGTGCAAATCTTATTTATGGTAGGTAATCCTTGACTTACAATTAACTAACTGAGCCTATAATTACAGTCATAAATTGGGATGGTCATTAAATCATTAATCACATATCTGAGCCCAATTTTACAATCTTTTTGTGGCTGTCTGTCAAACTCAATTCATACAATTCCACCACCAAACTAACAGAACACTGCAAACACTCATAAATGCAAGTCAGTTGCCAAGAGTGCAAAATGTGGTCGCATGACTACAACTTCAAATCTTGATTATAGGTATTTTTTTCATGGACTGCTATAACTTTGAATGATTTTTAAATGACCATAAGTTGAGGACTATCAACTTAGCTGGATCTGAATTAAAATTACCCTGTTTTTATTTTGGGAATATAGTTGGATCCGTTTGATAGTTTGATTTGATAAAGTCAAATAATTTGATATGATTTGATATAGCATTTGATAAAGTAGACCATAACCTACTTCTTGGTAAGCTAGAAAAATGTGGGATAGAAGCATCACTACCAGTCTGTAACAGAACTACATCTACATGAAGGGACAAGAAGCAATGGATGGAAAACAATGCAGGAGCGAAGCAACCTAGAACTAAGTAGAAATTTTCTGACAGTGAGAACAATTAATCAGTGGAGCAACTTGCCTCCAGAGGTTGTGAATGCTCCAACACTGGAAGTTTTTAAAAAGAGATTGGGCACCCATTTGTCTGAAATGGTATAGGGTTTCCTGCCTGGGCAGGGGGTTGGACTAGAAGACCTCCAAGGTCCCTTCCAACTCTGTTATTCTGTTATTCTATTCTGGAAGACAAGCAATTTTTTTAGGTGCCACCAAACACGAGTTGCTAAATTGTAACCTTTCTGAGACTTCAACCACATTGAATTTTACACAAATTCTCATAAAATCTGATTGAGTCATTCATTAGCTTATGTTCCTACAGTCCTTTGCAAATGTCACAGACCAACAAAGTGCTTAAGCGCTATCATTTATCAATCCCTTGCTCCATTTTCTGTGGCCCCATAAACCACAAAACAAGAGGGAGTTAATGATGAGTGAACTGAACAAGGCAATTGGAAATGCGTAGCTTGAGAAAACAGATGTTTGGGCTAGAAAACTAGCATCCCGTGGAGAAAACTCGGATGGATTTGCAGGAAGCAGTGAGAGCCGAAAGGCTCAGGAAGGTTAATTAACAATAAATTAATAGGTAAAGGAGGAAAGTAGCTTAAAGCTGGTGCTTCTTGGTTTAAAAATGGGAAGAAAAGCATTCTGGAAGTTTTGAAATAAAGAATTGTTTCCTGTCACAGGAGAACAAATCAAGCAAGTTTCATTCTTTAAGCCAGGGTCTTTCAAACTTGGTAACTATATGATGTGTGGACTTCAATTCCCAGAATTCCCCAGCCAGGCAGCTAGCTGGAGAATTCTAGGAGTTGGAAGACTGCAACAGTGTAAAGTCACCAAGTTTGAGAAACACTGAACTGGACAAACATTCCAAGAACAAGTATCCTTAAGTTTACTCTCAGTTTGCTCCAATTTTCAGCCAAGGTCAAAAGCGAGGAGATTTCTCATGAGAAAGAGAAACATGTCCATCCAACAAAGGTTATTTTGGGAGGGAGGCAGTTTTGAGAAAAGTGAGTGGTGGTCCTGTCCTTGGTGTTATTTCAGCAGACAATTAGCAAGCAAACTGAAGGATTGGGGAAATACAGTGGAGTTTTTATACAATGTTTCTTGAGAGGCTGAGAAGAAAACTGACTACCTCTGCACTTTTCTATTCCGGAGGAGGAGGAGGAGGAGGAGGAGGAGGAGGAGGAGGAGGAGGAGGAGAAGAAGAAGAAGAAGAAGAAGAAGAAGAAGAAGAAGAAGAAGAAGAAGAAGAAGAAGAAGAAGAAGAAGAAGAAGAAGAAGAAGAAAAGTGAGGAAAGAGGAGGAGAAGGGGGAGGAGAAGGAAGAAGAGAGAAAAAGAGGAGGGGGAAGGAGGCTGAAGAGGAAGGAGGAAGAAAAGTTAAAAAGGAGGAAAAATAAGAAGAGAAGGAGGAGAGAAAAAAGAGGAAGAGGAAGATGAAGAGGAGAAGGGAAAGAAGGAGAAGGTAAGGAAAATGAGAGAAACAGAAAGATGAGGAGGAGGAGGAGGAGGAGGAGGAGGAGGAGGAGGAGGAGGAGGAGGAGGAGGAGGAGGAGGAGGAGGAGGAGGAGGAGGAGAAAAATTATTTTACAATCACGATTGGAGAAACTGATTGTGAATCAATATCCAACCAGAGAGAAGGAAAGGCCTGCTCCGTTGTCTTTTTTTCGAAGTAAATTGGGTGAAACCTCAATGGACCATTTTCAGACTGAAGAGATGCTTGAAAATTTCTGCCAATAATGAGATTTTCCACGGTTTGCTGAATCAATGAATGTGAAAACAGCCAGCCGGCTTTTTCTCTGTGGCTATTCATGGAGGATCTTCTTTTGCTGATAAAAAGTGATTAAGATATCCCTAAGTGGCTCTAAATCTCCTTTTGGAAATTGCTTTATGCAATCTAATTAGCTAATTCAATTAAATGACTGGGAGATATTAATTAGTCCATTTGTACGCTGGAATTTATTATTGAAGGAATGGGAAAAACAGGTGGAAGCAATAAAAAAAAACAAACCCTTCCCTTCAGCACACAAAACACTTGTGCTAGCACACATATGCTTTGCACACTTTATTACCCTCCAGTACTTTAATTTACACTTTCAAGTATTATCTGATTCAGTTGGACTCTTCCTGGCATTCCAGAGCACGCCAACCAGCCTCTATCCCAATACATATAAATAATTTAATACCAGTGACCTCTTACTAAAGGATCTAACAATTAAACGTGAATGAAGCCAAACTAGTTTTAAACCAGTTACACCATTCAACTCCCTGTTATTTAAATACACAATCAAAATTCAATTCTGATGAAGGAAGGAAAAAAAAAGAGGTTTTAAAATATTGTGAAATACTATTATTCACCTGTCTAGCTGGGCAAATTTTGGGAGGTGAAGTCCACATATAAAAATAGTCCTCAAACTATGACCACAATTGAGCCCAAAATTTATGTTGCTAAGTGAGAAATGTGTTAAGTGAGTTTTGCTCCATTTTACAACCTCTGTTTCTTAATTTTTTATACTGGTGCTGAAAAATTCTAATGCAGTGCCACATTTTTAAGTGAATCACTGTGGTTGTTAAGTTAGTAACACGGTTATTAAGTGAATCCGACTTCCCCATTGATTTTGCTTGTCAGAGAGTTGCAAAAGCTGATCACGTGACCCTGGGATGCTGAAACGGTTGTTAAGTGAGAAAAACGGTCCTAAGTCTCTTTTTTCAATGCCCTTTTGTAACTTTGAATGGTCACTAAACAAACTATTTAAGTCAAGAATTACCTGTGTTAGCTGGGAAATTCTAAGAGCTGGGAAATCCACACATCTTTAAGTTGCTAAGTTTGGGAAACATCGAATTCTTACAGTATTAAGAAACAGTTTAACCAAACTATTAAAAAATAACCAAGATAATGACTATTACAAAATATGGGATATCTGGTATAATTGGCTGAAGAAAAGGTAACATCTGATAATCGGACAAGTTAATGAAAATAAGGGAGACGTGTAAATAATTGCAAAGTTTATAGAGAATTAAAGACACTAAAAGGACAAGGAAGTTATTGTAACAAGGTAGAATATGTCAATGATAGGAAAATATAAATGTCACCAGCGCTTAAAGCTAACTGTAAATTGTGTGTGTATGTGTGTGTGTGTGTTCATTTGTTTGTTTTTAATTGCATAAATGTTAATTTTTAAAAAAGAAGAAGAAATATCCTTTTCAATGAAAAGCCGTGTAATAACTCAAATGGATTGTTATTTGTTCTCATGATCTGTGTATCTGTGGAAATATGCAGTAATTGAGAATGTACCAAAACTGACAATCTATACATCTACAGAATGTTGCAGCTTATGAAGCAAGGGTTTTATATGGGCACTCCAGGACACGAGCATCACTCCCAACCACTGCATTCTGGACTAGGTGGAGCTGCCAGGTGGTCTTCAAGGGCAGTCCCAAGTAAAGCACGTTGCAGTAGTCAAGTCGTGTGGTGACCAGGGCATGGAATGACTGGTCCCAGACCTAGAAAAAGATGCAACTGGAATAACAGATGAAGCTGAGCAAATGCTTGTCTGACCCGTAGCTGTCCTCTGTTCACTGAGCAGGAGCTACAGAGTCCAAGAAGATACTAAAATTGTGCACCGTTTATTCAAGCACTTTTTCTTTCATGAAGGTCAGACAGTGAATGGCTCAGGCCTCACTTCCCAAAAACCCTGTGTTTACAATCAGCTTTCCTGATCTTGGCATGGAGGACTCAAGTTGTTTTGGGGAGGAATCCAGCAGAAGACAGAACAAAACAAAAACATTTCACTCCCAACAGCTGATCGAAGGAGAGATCTTGTGCGTTGGCTCCCTCTACTGCTGCTGCTGCTGCAACCTGCAACTTGGATTTGTCCCAAGGAGAATCTGGGGTATAAAAGAATTGGAAGGGACCTTGGAGGTCTTCTAGACCAACCCCCTGTTCAGACGGGAAACCTTTTCCAATTCCAGACAAGAGGCTGTCCAATCTCTTCTTAAAAACCTTCATTGATGGAACACTCACAATTTCTGAAGGCAAGTCATTCCATTGATTAATTGTTCTCTCAATCAGGAAATTTCTCCTTAATTCTAGGTTGGATCTTTCTTTAATAACCTTCCACTTCTTACTTCTTATCCTGCCCTCAGGTGTTTTAGTGAATAGGATGGCCCTATTAAAATTTAAACATTTAATGAAATATGATTAAATAATTTCAGTTCCGCACAAATGTCCAGTTCAAATGACCATATATGCAAAGGCCTCTGGAAAAGCCTATTTGTCAGGAAAGGTGAAAGGAAAGAGAATGACCAGTAGCAAGGTGGAAAGGTTTGGAAGAAGGATCAGGTTGGAGACAAATCCTCTTGAAGGAAACTTCACTTATATGTTGACTCACTGATGGCATATAATCAATTTCAGTCTCACCAGAGGCCTAACAGCTAGTCCTCATTTAGCGATTGCCTTGTTTAGTGCAGTTACAACAGTGATGAAAAGATAACTTTGTGACTTTGCCTTGAGGACCTTCTCAGGCCAGTAAAACAAAGAAAAGCCACAGTTTAAGTTTAATCGAAGTTTCAGCTAGCAACTGCTCTGCTTAATGACAGAGTTGCCAATGTCAATTGGGTTTGCTAAATGGATCGCTATTTCTATTTCTCAGTTAAGCGAGAACAAAAGGAAGAAACTACGATCCTCTAAATGTTGCTAAGCTACCGAATGAGAGTCAGGATGAATTGCTGGCAAAGGAAATGACCTTAGAAACTTGGGTTCAACTCTAAACTTCAGCTATGGAAGCTACTGGTGTGTGTGGACTTCAAATCAAGTTGCCAGGGGAATTCTGGGAGTTGAAGTCCAGACCTTGTACAGTTGTCAAGATTGAAGAATACTCTTCTACACAGCAAAGGAAAACTTGCCAGTTGTCCAAGTAGGTTGACATCTGTTTTATATTTCCTTTAAAAAGCAAGGGGTTAGCACAGAAGTTTGTGGCACTTGGAAACCACAACTCCTTGAAGAGACCAACAGCCAGGAAAGACGGATCTTTCTGAATCAGCAATTGATCCCAATCCCCTCCTCATGGGAAGGAATTACCCCAGTCTTTATCTAGGTCATTTTCCCACCCACCCTAACCCTAAATCACTCCAAACATCCCACATCCCCAATTGGTTTCTTAGGGATATTCCTAAACACATCTTTGGAGGGTGAAACTAGCTTCCTTGGCGTCTTTGCAGAAAGACATTAAATTTCTGCCAAGTGAAAACATCACCTGTTTGATTACCAGAACCCCTGGTGATGCTCTGCAGTCAGCTGCTCCTAGCAACTATTTCCCCAGGAGTCTGTGTATCACTATGTTTGTGGTGATGTCACTGTTGTCACGGCAACTATCAGGTGGTGGACCGATTACCTTCTCACCACTAAGGGACCAAGTCAGCTCAGATACAGATAGTTCTCCAAGTGAGAAAGTTCCTGTTCTTTTGCCAAGGGAAGGGTGACTTTCTGAGGGCAGGACAATGTCCCAGCATCTTCTTTAAAGCACTGGTGGGGGCATTGCTAGAAGAAATGAACCTCTTCATTAATTAATCTGGATGCTCTGTAGTGGATAAGAAGATGCTCCAGAGAGTTATAAACACAGCACAAAAAATCATCGGTTGCTCTCTTTCTTCTTTGGAAGATGCTGTGTCCATTCGGCAAGGAGACCAGGAGGCAGTGACTGCGGTTTCAGCTTTTTATTAGGCCCCCGGAACCGATCTGGCTCCAAGGGAAAACTTGCGGCTTTTTATTCTCAAGCCGCGGCGGCCGCGGCCAATGGCACCACTTTGAATCTCCCGCGATTCGTATCCACCAATCGCGGGAGATTCTCAGCAGGCCAATCAGCGCGGCTCGCTAAACCAATCAGATCACCCCGCGCTTTGACCAATCAAACGTGGGGTTTCAAGAATGCAAATGAAGGTACAGAACACCCCTCCCCTCTTGGTTTGGTCCTACGTAACGTAGTCCCATAAGTAGGCGGGGCTCCGCACTTGCCTACTGGACCTGCGCAGGTCAGTCGTTGGTTGGCTCCCGGCCGGTTCGGTCGGGTTCTCTGTCTCTCGGCCTCGTCGATGGAACCGCCTGGTAGGCCTTGCCGGGCCTCTTGTCGCAGCTCCCTCCCGGTCTACCCGGGCTGGTTGAGCTGCGGTTCTCGCCGCTCCCGCCCGGTCTTTCTGGGCTGGTCGAGCTGGCCTGGCTGCTTCTCCCTGGTGAGGCCTCCAGCTGGCTGCTTGCTGGTGAGTATGGTTGGTTTTCTTCTGGGTTTTGGTTCCCGGGGTATTCCCTCCCCTCTTGGCTTGTGTTAAGGGGATTTTCTGTGTCTGGTTGCGTGTCGGTTGTGTTTCTTGGGGCCGTTCTTGATCTTATTTGATCGATGTGGCGTTTCCAAGCTCGTCCGTCTGTTGTTTGCAGCCAGTACGAGTGGGGACCTGTCAGTTGGGTTATGGTTGCTGGTACTCATAGTGGGTCTCCGGTTAGGTTTTTTGCGTAGACTGCGTTGCCTGGCGCAAAAGACCGGTGCTTGCTGGAGGAGATTGGGGGTTTTTCCAGGTTGTATGTGGGGTGCAGTCTGTCGAGTGGGGACCTTATTTTCCTCCCCATCAGTAGCTCTGCCGGGCTTTTGTTCGTTGTTGTGTTTGGGGTTATATGTTGGATAAAAAGCATTTTATTTATTTTGTCTTGGATTTCCCCGTGTTTGATTTTCTGGATGGTTTTTTTCGTGAATTGAACCATCCGTTCCGCCCTTCCGTTCGCCGCCGGATGCGCCAGAGCTGTCAGTGCATGTCGTATGCCCCGTTCCACTAGGAATTTTTCAAATTCCAGCGAGGTGAATTGGGGCCCGTTGTCCGACATGATGACATCCAGGAGGCCGTGGGTTGCGAATAGTTTGCAAAGTTCCTTGGTTACGGCCTCTGTGGTGGTGAATTTCATGTTGCTTACCTGCAGCCAGTTGGAGTAAGCATCTACGGTTACTAGGAATGTATGTCCCTTGGTGGGCCCAGCAAAGTCTATATGGACCCTAGACCAGGGTCCCCTGGGGGTTTCCCATTCCAGGATCGGTGCCGCGGGAGGGCTCAGTCTGGTTTCTTGGCAGCGTTGACACTTGGCCACCCAGGCCTCGACTTGCTTATCCATCCCTGGCCACCAAGCGTAACTTCTGGCCAGGGCTTTCGTTCTAACTATGCCCGGGTGCCCTCGTGTAACAACCCCAATACCTTCCCTTGCAGTTTTTCCGGGATAACCACCCTATCCCCCCACAGTACACACCCTTTTTGCAGCGAAAGTTCCGTTTGCCGGTTCCAGAATGTTTTGAATGCTTCGTCGTTGTCCTTTTCCGGCCACCCTTTCTCTACCCAATGTAACACCCGTGCCAGACGTTTGTCTTTATTGGTTTCTCGGGCAATGTCTGATGTGGTTATGGGTCGATCGGGTAGAGTCTCTATGCTGAGGGTGCTCATTGTGGGTGCTGGGTCGGTGTCTAGGTCGGGTAGCGGTGAGCGGCTCAAAGCGTCTGCATGTGTAATAGTCTTACCTGGTCGGTGTGTGAGCCAGTAGCTGTAGGCGGCAAGGAATTCGGACCACCTTGTCATCCTGGGAGATAAAATGTTCGGGGTGGCCCGGTTTCCTGCCAGGATGCCCAGCAACGGCTTGTGGTCCGTGATGATTGTGAAGGTGCGGCCGTAGAGGTACTCATGGAACCTCTTCACTGCTGCGACGATGGCTAGGGCCTCCTTGTCCAGCTGGCTATAGTTCCGCTCCGGTTTGGTGAGTGTCCTGGAGAAGAAGGCGATGGGTGCTTCTCTTCCATCCGGGATTGTGTGGCTGAGGACGGCACCAACGCCGAAGGGTGAGGCATCGCATGTGATGGCGAGTGGTAGGGTCTCATTGTATTGGATGAGGACGGCATCCGAGGTGAGCAGGTCCTTGGTTCTCCTGAAGGCGGCTTCCTCGTGTTTCCCCCAAGTCCAGGTAGCCGCCTTGTCCAAGAGCCTATGCAAAGGCTCCGCCGCGGTCACCTTCTGGGGCAGGAAAACATTGTAAAAATTAAGCAGTCCCAGAAACGCCTGCAGTTCTGTTTTAGTCCTGGGTGTGGGAGCCTCCTTAATGGCTCTGATTTTAGTTTCGGTGGGGTGGATGCCAAACTGGAGTCGGTTACATCGGAAAGCTCCCCGGTGAGTGACTATGGTTTGCGCCTCCGCGGTTTCTACGTCGACCGGCAGCTGTTGGTATGCTTGGGCCAGGTCGAGCTTCACAAAAACCTTGCCTCCCCCCAGTGAGTGTAGAAGGTGCTGCACTACTGCGACGGGGTAGGCGCTTTGTTGCAAGGCGCAATTTAGGGTGGCCTTATAGTCCCCGCAGATTCTCACCGACCCATCGGGCTTGACTGGGGTGACTATTGGGGTCTCCCACCGGGCATGATCAATTGGTTGTAGGACCCCTTGCTTGATGAGCTTGTCAATTTGCTCATCAATTTTTGGTCGGAGTGCAAAAAATACCCGCCATGGTTTTAGGCGTCTCGGGGGAATGTTAGGGTCTAGGCTGAAGGAGATGGGGGGCCCTCGGTACTTACCTAGGGTGCTGTCGAACACTTCCTGGAAGTCCCGTGCCAGTTGCTGCTCCCAATCGGTCTCGGCGATGTGGTTGATGCCTGTGACTTCGATGCCAAGCGGCGCGAACCATTGCAGTCCCAAAAGGCTGGGCCAGTCTCGGTCCACGATTGTTAGGGGAAGCTTTGCTGTGCAGCCCTTAAATGTTACTTCAAATTGTCCGGTTCCGACTACCGGGATGCAGTTTCCCTGGTAGTCTTTGATGATTAGTCTCTGGTTCTCCAGTCCCTTCTTGTGGATGGTAGGCACCAAGCGTTTGATTTCTTGCCAGGCGACCATGGAGAGGTAGGACCCGGAATCCACCTCCATCCTGCATGGCTTGCCTTCGATGCCTACCTCCACGTAGACTTTTCGGGCATCGGTGGTTGATGCGTGGCCAATGATGACCATCTGGTGGGTTTCCTCCTTCCGCCGGGTGTCTCTGCCTCATTGGGTTCGCCCGCTCCGGTCCCATCGGCTGTCGGCTGGGTGATCTCTGCCTCTGGGGGATGTGCTGTCCTGTCTCCACTTGCTGTGGTCCCACCGTCTGGGGCTGTAGGCTTTCTTTAGTCGGCAGACGCGGGTGATGTGGCCCTTTTTGTTGCAATGCTGGCAGACTGCGTCAAGGAAATGGCACTCTGATCTCGGGTGGTCGCCTCCGCAACTGGCACATGCGGTCCCCAACTTACGACCCCGCCGATTGCGCTGGTCGCGTCCCGCCTAGAACCAGTGGATTTCCTCCTCCTCGTCCAAGGTGCCGGAGGCAGAGTGGAATTCGCCATGGTGGGTGATGGTCTTGCGGTGACTTGCTTCCGGTTGGGCCTCGGTCGCCTGTCCCGAGTCGGTGGTTGCGGTGCGGTCCCCGGCGTCTGATCTCTTCATGCAAGTTCGCCAACTTCCGGGTAGCCTCGGCTGTGGTGGCTTCAGCGATGGCATCGGTGAGGGCGATGTAGCCTTTGGCCATCAGTCGGCTCTGGAGGACTGGATCCCGAAGTCCGAGCACGACTCAGTCCCGTAGGGCCTCGTCCATATCGGAGAATCCGCACATGCCTCCTAGGTTCCGCAACTCGGCAACAAAGTCGCTGATGCTTTCACCCGGTCTCTGGTCCCGCCGGTAGAAGTCATGCTGCCTGATGAGGGTGGGCACGGCGGGGGCATAGTGGTTGCGGAGCAAGGGCTCGAGGTCATCCCAGTCCATTGCTTTGATGTCGGCAGGTTTCGCGAGGGCTTTCGCCATCTTGAACACTGCGGGCCCACAGTGTGTCAGGAAAACGGCTCATTTTTTCAGCCCGGTGGCGTCCTTCATGTTGCTGCATTCGAGGAACATGAGGAATCTGTCCGTGTAGGATTCCCAGTCCTCGCTAGCGGGGTTGAAGGGTGCGGGAGGAGCGATGCTGGCCATCTCGACGGTCTTGCTTCCGGCGGACACATGCTCGATGGGGTTCAGCCTTGGGATCCCACCTTCGTCGCCAGTGTCGTGTCCGTTCGGCAAGGAGACCAGGAGGCAGTGACTGTGGTTTCAGCTCTTTATTAGGC